>WIGO01000148.1:0-104034 GCA_014235945.1 Colletotrichum plurivorum
CGTGGATAGGTACAGGCTGCACGTCATCACGTGACTGATCTGAGTACGTACCCCAAGAGGGCACGGTGCCGTGACACTTGGGTACTAGAAGGGGCCATTTTGACGGATAAGCTGCAGAGTAGATTGATAATCGGGGAATTTAGTCATACGAATTTCAAGCATGGGATGGGAACAGCCAACGGCATGTCTTTAAATACCGACCTTCTCAGGAGTCTTCGTTACCAAGAAATTTCTCTCCGACAGCGTGGAGTTCAGTTTCCGCGGCCTATCACTAGGGCTAGGCCTTGGCGGACGTCCGATTTGTCGCCGATGAGGGACTCCATGGCGATTCCAGGTTAATCTTTGAGGACGCGATACGAGATGACCACCAGTGACGTGGAAAGAAGTCCGATCGGGCGTAGATATCGCGGCCGCCATGTCATCAAACCGGCGTCGAAGCCCGGGATCCTGTATGGAGTTGCAATTCCGTCCACTCACGAAGCACGTTTGAGATCCACACTTTCCCATTTCGGCTCAGCTTGGAAGTTCCCAGGAACCGGACTTGCAACTCCGTTGTGGAGCGCTTTCCTGCTCTTCTTAACTTGCGTTGTCGGCTTTGACCTTATCATGGTCGTTTCTTCGAGAGATGCTGGTTGACATCCAATGTAGAGGTGAGTCATGAAATCTCTAGCAACTGCCAAAGTGACTCTTGCACAATGAAAGTAGAAGGACGCAGACATTTTCAAAAGCCCCGGTCAGATAATAGGCTTTTACTAGCGAACTTTCAGAACCAGCAGGAAAGTAGAGCACTGGCTGTCGTGCTAGTTGGGAACCCGGAGATTGCATGGCACAACCCGCCCAGAATGACGCATTCAAAAATAGCTTTAGCCTCTAACACCTCGAGTGTCAAAACGAAGGAAAGATACTGATGTAGAGTCCAGTTTCTCGATGTCCGATGGCGCAGTCGGGATAGAGTTTGATCAAAGACTGCGATATGAAGGGAATGCTACTGGTTAGTGTCGTCGGTTCAGAGCAGTTGACAAGATGACTGGAGACTAGCGGGTTCATAGATTATCAATTATATTATTTGTTTATTACGACTCAATCTGCAACTTCTCCTCTCCAGAGCTGAGCCGATCAGACACGGCAAATACGGCCGTCGTTGGCCACGCTCCACTGCTCGCTACCGACGGCGTTGCGGGCGTAGAAGAATCCCTCGGGATCCCACTTCTTCTTGAGGCACAGCAGGGAGTTGTAGTTGCTGCCAAAGAACTCGGACTGGAAGTTGGGCTGCTGGAAGTCGGCTTCGTTCATGTAGGCGCCGCCGTTCGGAGTCAGGGCCTCGATCTCCTTCATGATGACGTTGGTCATGAGGTCCTGGTTGGCGAGCATCTCGTCCCAGGGGGCGGTGAAGTTCCAGACCGTAGTCAGGGTAGCGTGAACCAAGGCGTTGCGCCAGGCCGGGGTCACCGAGTTGGTGTCCTTGGTGCCGAACTTGCCAACGTCGGTGCCGACGCCGATAAAAGTGGCACCCTTGGCGGCGACGCTGCGGGAGAAGGAGCCGATCTCCTTGATGTTCTCGCGGGGGATGAGGCGGCCGCCGTACTGGGCGATGCCGACCTGGATGTTGCCGATGGGCAGGGGGCCGAAGTACTGGTCGTAGTGGTTGTAGTAGCTCTCAAACTCGGAGTAGTTGACGGTGTACTTGATGCCGAGGGCATCGAGACGGGCGACGAAGGGGGTTAGCAGTATCTTGACCTCGTCAGCGGTCTTGTTGTAGGCATTGAGCGGTGCGATCTGGAAGAAGGCGGCAGCGAAGTAGTACACGACCATAGAGCCGCCATCAACCATGGCAGCAAGCTCCTCGTGGAAGGCATCGATGGCGTTGAAGAAGGCCTCGTTGTCGTTCTCGGCAGCCTGGATCACGAGAGTAGCACCGCCAAACTTGGCATCAGGGTGGGCCTTGACCGTCATCGAAGTCACAACGCCCCAGTTGCCGGGACCACCACCGGAGAGAGCCCAGAAAAGGTCAGAGTTCTCGGTCTTGGACGCAGTAAGCAGCTTGCCATCCGCAGTGACAACCTCCCACTCCAGAACGTTGTCGGCGCTGAGACCAAAGGAGGTAGAGAGAGCAGAGTGGCCGCCGCCCTGGGTATAACCACCAGCAATACCGACAGTCGGGCACTCACCACCAACGACAGCAAGACCGGCGTTGTGCGCGGCCTCCATGATTTCAAAACCTTGGACGCCAGCACCAACCTTGGCAGCCTTGCCTTGGTAAGCAATGGTGTCCCAGTCAACGATGCTGATGCTGTTCAGGTGGTGAGTCCACACGGACAGGGCTCCGGCACCGGTGGAGCGGCCGAGGTAGTCATGGCCGGTATTGCGGACGACGAAGCGGATGTTGTGCTCCTGGGCGAAGGCAATAGTGGCCTGGATGTGCTCGGTGGTCTTGGCATCGACGGCGTAGACGACGTAGTTGCCCATCAGACACGGGCGAGACTCCGGCTGGAAGGGATCACAGCTCTGGTTGGCGAAGAAGGGCGCCATGATGGAGGAAGAAGACTCCATGCTATTTCACAGTTAGATACCAAACTAGCGTCCATCGCAGGATCATGGGGTTACGTACTGGAGATCCGAGTTCTGCCATTGCTTCTGGAGAGAGGCACAGGTAGCCGCGTCGTAGGTAGGGTCGTGGCAAGGAGAGCCCAGAGGAACGGTGGCAATCAGGTTGCCGCCGACCGTGGTGTTGAGGGCATTCCAAGTCTCGACGGAGGGCCAGCAGCTGTCGCCGGGGAAGCACTTGCAGTCGCCGGCAGCCCGCTCGGCGACGGGAGTGTTGGTGGCAACGCCGATGAAGGGGCGGTTCGGGGCGGCGATGGCCGCGCCGGCGAGGGCCGCGTGGAGGACAAAGCTCTTCATGTTGACGGAAAGGGCTTTGCGGGAGGGAAGAGAGGGAGGGGAAGGGAAAGAAAACGACGAGGAGCACAATGAAGTGAGGATCGACGCGCTAGAGTAAGAGAGAAAGACCGTGATGCCGCTGGGCCCCTTTCATCAAAAGAGAGTTTTTCCTTCTCTCTTCCTTCACCGACGGCCAAGGACGACCACTTTAGTACGATGCCAGACTGCGTTTACCAGGCCGCCGGGACTACGACACGCAGGTTCCATTCCTCCAACTACGGGGACAAGGTTTCCCAATTGGGATAGCGGCGCCGAGATTGGGGTCTGTAAGACGACTTCGCCCCTCGAACTAGTAGAAGCTTCCCGTATGAGGCCCTGCTATTGATGATGAATAGATAGAGAACTTTGCTGTAATACAGGCACCTTGATAACGTGCAAAAGCCTAGGATGAACGCAAATACAGTTCCGTTTGTGGCTGGCCTTCTTGGCGTCCCTTGTCTAGTGTAGTCTCGCCTCTCTGAGGGATTATACTCCTGGGGGCTGTGGGGTAGCAATGCCGACCTAGATATCGACCGCAGGTCAGGGGTGCTGGAAGCCTCGGCCTGCTAGCCCCGGTCTCCTGTCTCCGCTTGAAGATCCAGAGTTCTCTCGTCGCGTCGGGCGGCACTTTCCTGTTCTCTCTTGCTCTCGGCTCCCACCAGATGAGAAGGCTTGGACTCCGTGGAGATCCGGACCACCAGTGTTCCGGCCTCATGGCATGATGGTGTGGATTTCGGTCCTGACCTGGGCCGGCTGAACTCGGAGTCGCTCCACGCCGCCCACTTGCATACTCGAAGAGTCTTGTTCAGCGGGACCTGTTGCGGCTGGTAGATCAAAGGAGTTGTATGACCCCGGCAGATAAAGCTTGGTCCCCCGTTCGCTTGCTTTACCGACGCGCTGCAGAGTTCGCATGAGTCCCTGGACCGCATGCCGCTTACCTGCGTCTGCCCTAAGACGTTGACCCAACGCGAAGGGACCTATGGAGGCATCAAACTCGAAGATTGTCGACGAAGACTCAAGGCATGCCCACCAAGTTTCCCGGAGTTTGTCTCGGTGTATTTAGATGGCTCTACTATTGTCGGGGGCTCAATTCTTGGGTCGGAAATTGAACTTACGGGGGACGGTGTTACGTCGAAGTTTATTCAGACCCGGCGCAACGGGTGGAGAAAACTGATGGCCACCACATCCCGGCCCTTAATAGAGGATCATTAAGAGGGACCCCCTCATCTCTTTCTCGGGGATTGGCAGGGGCCTCGCGGCGGTCTAACCAGAAATTCGTCATCTGCCGCTGAAGAAGTTGCTCTTCGAAAATTCTCGGTAGAAGTCCCGTCGTACGAGTCGCCACATCGCGGTGAGATGGGTGGGAAAGAGGGAGACTATCTGCTGCTTGGGTATCCGTGAAATCCTGGCGAATCTCGATCGGAGCTCGTCACCAGCTACTGTTCTCTGCTGACTTGTTGAGATGATGATTTTGCGAACTTGCCACTGGTTGGGGATGACATGGTTGCAGACGCCTTCCCAAGGGTTGCTTTTGTCTGGTCCAACCAGGGAGGTACCAGAACACTCGACCGCAAAGGGCCATGGCGGTTCATCCAAACTCGAGACGTTCGAGATTTCGTGCTCGAACTTGGTCTAATACCAAAGAGACTTCAAGTCTGGAAATCGTCTTCATTGAGGGTCTAGACCAGAGCAACCATCTGCGATCATCCATGGACATGACTGGAGAAGAGATAAGAGGAGTTGACGTTGTGCAAGCTGAAAGTTTATGCACGGGCAGAGAAAACAGACGAGAACTCAGCAGCACAGACTCTCGTCCCGTCCCGCGGGATTTTGCCTGGTCCACTCCAACAAGTCGTTTGCGCGCGGGACAAGTTGTCAACTTCGGACGCGGCTCTTCGGACCCGAGAGCGAACGCCTGGCCCTATGGATGGATAATGGCCATGTTGTCTGCGGATACTCAGTGAAGAAGCCCTTGAGTGCTCATCTCCTCGAGTCAAAGCGCGATGGGGTTAAGATCACGCGCGTCCCACTCTGTTCTCGTTGTTTTTTTCTTCAAATTCAACGCTAATCTGCCGGGTGCCGCAAGTTCCGCAAAACCACCCCTTCGAGCTGGGGGATCTGGAGAAGTCACGCGTGCACCTGCATCATGCGCGACGCGCCCTGACATCTCGTACGCTGTAAGGCACGCTCACCTGAAAAGCGGAATGTCGAAGAACTTCTGGAAATTCCTTCGCCGGTGGAGTTGAGTCTGAGATGCAGGGGTTCATGGGCTACGCGAGCCAAGTCGGCACTCAGAGATCCACGCTGTGAGCCTGTGGCACAGCAACTGACAGCCAGCATGCGTAGCCTTCAGTTGGTTGTTGTTTTCCGAAAGTTGGAACAAACTCTCTGTAATCGTGGAACAAAGTGCTCCGACTCATCGTCCATCCGACTCCAACACCGAAGCTCGATGCACCTGCAGACGGCGCCGGTGAAACATCTCGTGAATGAGACCGACCTGCTGCTATCGGGATAGCATGTCAATTGCTAGGCTCAGCGAGCTTTACCACACATGGTCAATTCCCCGAACGGCGCTGCGGTGCCCGCCCCAGCGTGCAGGGATATCCTCGCGTGCACCAACTGAGTTGTCACCAAAGGTCGGGTCACCTCGGGTTTGGCCCTCGATGCCCACGTTACGGGAGACCAGCAGGGCTAGCCCGCCAAGTTGTCAAAATCCCCCGGCTGCTACCTTTGCAACTGTGCGCTACGGCTCCCGCGAAATTCTTCAGCGCAGCACTTCAGCCCCCACGAATGTGATATATGACTCCCGAAAAAGAGCGGGCGAAGGTCATATAAAACTCTGTTTGGCTTAGATTGAGGCTCTCAGACCCAACAGACGAAGTTTGTCAATGGTCGCCTACTCGGAAGGACTCCGTACTCGGGAAGCCAACTCGGGAAGCCACTCCCGCACTTCCTCCGCTAGCCCGGCGACTACAGTTCTTTCTCATCCTTTCTCAAGTTTCTGACATAGAATCCTGCCCACAAGATGACATCGCCGAGGGGGAGAAGGAAACTACTCCCCATCCCTGCGTCTGCGCTAATTAATACCGGCGTACATACATACAGCCCCCAAAGGCTTGCACGCCAGTAGGTCCAGGGGACCTGCAGGACAGGGATTTAGGATACGGCGGCCAGCCGGCCTTCTAGAACCTTAGCCTGAGGATGGCGAGTGGTTCGTAACTTCTTGTGTTTTGCGAGATGCAGGCCGGGGTCGATTCTTCAGGGCGCGCTCCTGAAATGCAACGTCGGCATGCACTCCGGGCGTACGGTCCAAGGAGAAGGGTCCAACTCGTCTAGGGGCACCCACCCATGAGCCTCGTACCCGATGTTGCTAGTTCCGTGGGAGTTCTTCAAGCCTTGCAAACTTTGTCTGGGCAAGACATGGGGATGCTACACGTGCGCGTATGTCGTGTAGTCTGGGAAGGGAAAAATTACCCTGTCCATGACCCAACGGTTGAAGTTGAACCTGAAGACGAAGTCCACATCCCACGTATCCTACCCGGCCAACTAGGTGGCACACAAAGTTCGTGCTTGCAGACGGCTTGGCCGTAACTGCAAGTGTGATATCTTGCTCCCTCCGACAGGGGATGGCCTTCTCTCGCCCAGATGGTCGGTACCATCGCCATGCCAACGACTCAGGACGGAGAAGAGAGGAACGAGATGTACATGTAGACGGGGAGAAGAAGTGAACAGCGAGGAATATCAACCCTCTTATCTCCCACGCACTCCACACGTCCTCCTTGGCAAAAGTTTGCGATGACCTAGACGAGGAGGGTGAGAACAGAGAAGCAAGCAGACCCGACGAAGTTATGAACAAACGCCAAACCAGATAAAGCGGTCCAACGCCATCCTGGGCTCCGCCGCTCCATCCCCTTCGCGCCTCGTTTCCCCCCCATCAGCGCCCCCCGTCGGCTCGATCGGCAACGCCAGCTTCCACATCTCGCTTCCTCGCGCCAGATGGAAGTCCGCCTCCAGACGCCTTCAGCCTTACCCGTAAAGGCTCCAGCTTTCCTACCGCTAAACGACTGTTCTTCGTCCAAAGGAAGCTATTCGCGAGGCCGATCACGATGAGTGATTCGTGGACGTACCACACCCCGCCGGGGACCGAGACCACGGGCCCGACGATCACGGCCATCGCACTGGTGTTCTCCGCGCTGTCTCTGGTGATGATGTGCATGCGGCTGTACGTCCGGTTGGTGATGCTCAAGGCGGCTGGGTCCGATGACTGGGTCATCATCGTTACTTGGGTAAGCTGAAGAAGAGAAGATGCGTTAGCAAAAAGATAAGGTTCTAACTCCAAGATTCTTAGTTTGCTGCTTGTGGCTTCGCCGTAGTAAGCGCCGTTCGTAAGTTACCTCAAAACCACCAGTCTTCGTCGTCATGTTCCTCGTGACACTAACAGCACCGGGAAGAAACGAAATGGGGCCTTGGGTTGAAGAAGTTGGAAGACATGCCCGCAGAAAACCTCTACAACTTTGGTCTCCTGCAGTACACTGGAGCGCCGTTCTACATTAGCAGCATTCTAGGCTTCAAGCTGAGCCTGCTTCTGTCCTACCTCCGATTCATCCCAACGGGCGTATACAGATGGACGACCTTCGCCACCATCGGGCTCTGCATAGCCTACCACATTTCGTTTTTGGTCGTCCAGATCAACCTCTGCACGCCGGTACGGAACCTCTTTCAGTCTCTGTGTGAAGGAGCGAGTTAGCTAAACAGTTGTCAGATCGCGAAGCAGTGGGACCCTACCATCACGAACGGTTCCTGCATCCCCGGTGTGCCTTTCTACACGAGCATGGCATCCCTGACAATCTTCTTCGACATCGTGGTGTAAGTCTCGTGAATTCTCGCTGCCCCATCCTGAGATCTCTTGCACAAGCTAACGTGCTCGCCAAACAGCATGTTCCTCCCCTTCCCCGTCCTCGCAACCTCCAAAATCCAGAAACGCAAAAAGTTCGTCCTGCTCGGCCTCTTCGGTCTCGGCGCCTTCATCACGGTCATCCAAATCATCCGCATTCAGACCGTCCACTCGCTGGCCAACTACCTCGACTCGGCGCCGCTCATCATGTGGTCCGCCATCGAGAACAACCTCGGCATCATCGTCACCTGCGTGCCCACGCTCGCGCCGCTGGTCAAGTACTTCAACGAGAAGAGCAGGTCCGGCAGCAGGAGCAACAAGTACGGCGCCGCGAGCGGGTACGGCCGGAGCAACGCCAACGGCACCGGCGCCGGGGGCGTCGGGAGCAGGTACGCGCTGCAGAGCTGGAGGCCCGGGATGAGCGGGATGCAGCCGCTCAGCAGCGGCGTCGACCACAACGAGATGGAGGTCGGTGTTGAGAGCGGCAGTGGGAGGGGCAAGGGCTCGGATGACGGGAGCGCGGAGTTTCATTTCGGTACCACGCCGGTTATCGTTAAGAAGACGGAGTTTGTTGTCACGAACGAGCCGAGGGAGCCGGGGCAGGCGGTCTGAGGAGGAGAGAGTTTATCCATAATGAAGTATGTCTGAGTAGTTGTAATCTTAGTAGACACGGAAGAAGATGAAGACTGCGCTGGAGCGCATGTCAAGTCTTCGCGCTCTTTCCCAAGACTCGCGGAGGTCCGCCATTAGAGGCTATTGTAAGAAGGAAGGCATTCGAATGAGAGAGTTCGTCGTCGAGAGTAATCCTATCACAAGTTAGCTAGCTTGTACCTCTTTGGTGATATTTGGCGTGTGGTGTAGTGGCAAGTTAGGTAGGTAGGTTGGTGCCTACCTTCCAGACGGATAGGCTCGAAATGCCCCTGTGGTCCAGCATCACGTAATGGAAACGTTCATGATGGATTCTAAGGAAGGAGCCAAGCCTTGGGAGGAGGGATAGAGAATAAAGTCACTTTGTCAAAGGCTGTAATCAAGGCAAACAAGACAGCAGTTTCGGTATCAAGCCACAAAGGCTTGCGTTTCTTTTTGGTTGCCCAGCCCAGGCGGTTGTTCTGGAAAAATAAAGGTTTCCCAAGTTTGGATTTTAATTCAAGGAAGACAATGGAAAATACCGAAAATTTTCAGGTTGTTTGGTCATACCTACGTTCACTGTTCACCAAGAAATATCTTATTGGTCATGAGTTCGTTACTCACCAACAGTAACACCTTACAGACAACAAGGTACTACAGCAGGGTTGGACAGCAGGGGAGAACAGAGACAAGCCACAATGATGGACCATGACGTGACGCAACAAAGAGTGTAGCTCACGATAGTCAGCATTCAAGACAGTCGCGCATAAGAAACATTCAGGCATTATATCCTAGTGAAGGACAGGGAAGCCGGGGGCAGAAGTGATGGACTCCAATTGCTAAACTAGCTGGATTGATACAAACGAGCCTTGGTGTCTTACCTGCTATGCTTCTCTGGCTTGCACAGAGATCAGGTGCCCGTGCCCATATTCAATCCGCCGAATCCATCAGTCTACGTTGTTGTTGTAGTGCTCAGGAGCGACGCTTAAGAGCGAGCGTTGCGACGGCCGGAGCTGACGAAGAGGCCTTCGTCATCGGAGCTCTGGTCCTCTCTCTTAATGGCGGTGTTACCGAAGGATCCAGCGCTGGCCTCGCCGTTCTCGTCCTCGACGCTCTGGCGGACCTGGTCGGTCTTACCGGCGGCGCGCTTAGCAGTCTCGTTGATCTTCTTGCCCTTGTCGATGGCGGCGGCGGCGCCGGAGGTGTTTGGCTTCTGGATGCGACCCTCGCGGACACGGTGAAGGGCAAGGACGCCAGGGTCGTCCTGGAGGAGCACCTTCAAGTCGTGAAGGAGCTTGCGGGCCTGGTGACTCTTCTGCTTGTTCTCCATGGTGTTGACGTAGTCCTCGAGCTCAGTGGTGTTACTGATGTTGAGAGTCATGGCAGAAGCGACGGGAGCAGGAGGGGTAGTGCTGGGGGCGATGAGATTGATGGGGACGATGGGGCCGACGCTGTTGATGGGAGGCGCGGCAGCGGGGGAAGACTGGCGAGCGGGACGGAGAGCGTACTCAAGCTCGTCGTAGAGGGCATGCTGGGCGTGAAGGTTGCTGCCGTAGTTGAGCATCTCAGAGTTCTGGTTCAAAACGAGGTGACGAAAGATCTCAGTCGGGTAGCGGCCGCCGTGAAGGGCGACGACGGAGAGGACGTCGCGCTGGGTGAGGTTGCGGTTCTCGGCGATCTTGGCGTAGACCTTCTTGTATACAACGTGATCAGTCAGCTTCTCGCGCCAGAAGGCGGTCTCGATGTCCTCGAGGATGATCTCGAGCAGCTGGCTATCGATTTTGTTAATCATGCCGCGGATGAAGTTGCGAGAGGCGGCCATCTGGTCCTGGAACCAGTCGTGGTTGGCCTCCAGAACAGCCTGCTCGACCCAAGTCTCAGTGTGGCAACGGACGAAGAGGTCGCGGAGGACGCGGTTGTAGTCGCCGCCATACTGGACGGGGACGATGGCCTCAAGGGCGAGGAAATCGACGAGGTCGGGCTGGCGGTCGCGCTCCTCGAGATTCTTGTCTTTGAGGGAGTTGCAAAGCGACTGGTAGATAGTATTGTCGGAGATGCAACGACGGAAAGCGTTGGCGTCGATGCGAGACTCGACGCGACCAAGGAGAGCGGGCGTGAATCGAGCCTCCTCTCGGATGTTGGTTTTGGCCTCCGCGGCGCGGCGAAGGCGCTCCTCGGGGGTGATGACGGCAGTGCCTCGGTCACGTCGTCCAGTCATGATGAATGATGTTTGTGAAGTGTTGGTGTTGTATTGATAGGATGAAGTGATGCTGAAGGGTGAAGAGGTGGAAGTTGAGGTCGTCTAGTGGAGACGAGGTGGTAGGTGTAGATGTTAGGTGGAAGAGTGGGTTGGGTTGAGTTGTGAATGCGTTGTTTTCTTTTATTTGGTTCCCTTACGACTAAAATCGGAAGGACCGTCAAAGAAGGAAGGAGCAACCAGTCAGACCGAGTGTTGATGGTGCAGTAATAGGATGAAGTGATGCTGAAGGGAGAAGAGGTGAAAGTTGAGCTCGTCTGGCGAAGACGAGGTCTTTCTAGGATCACTGGAGGTCAGCGGTGGTGTTTGTGTTTTGGTTGGAGTTTTTTTGGAAGCTTGTTTGGCAACACACCTCGAATCGTTTTGCTGATGTGTTGTTATGATGCCTCTTGAATAATGTAAGCCGTTGGGACGATACTGGTCCTGGATGGTGAGAGGTGACAGACGAGGGCGAAAGTTGAAAAAAGCAAGTTGGGTGAATGATGATGGGATGTGGTCTTCGGCCTCAGGGACAGGATGAGGAAAGAGCGGAATTTCATATAGAGGAAGGAGCAACCTCTATTCGCAGCGGAGCTCAAGGGCGGTCAGAAAACAATGCCCATGAGTTGAGAATAGTTAGGTATTCCGAGTCTTCACGTGACTTGTTCTGGCTGCTTGGGAAGCTGAAGTCGAGATTAAGACCTAGGAGGGTGTTACTGGTGGAACTACAGGAGAAGTCGATTTTTCAAATTGCTCACTCTTATATGGCTGGATTCTACGGAAGATTCAAGAAGATCAAGATTAGAACGACCAAGATCCAGGAGTTGTAGCCTCCGCGCCCTCCAGGTGCGACTTCGCGACTCCGAGACATGGGAACCTTCTAGCCTGTGCATTATTTCAAACTAGCTTATCAGCGGCAAAGAGCTACATCAATACGGGTGACACATTGCTCTGACCTGGCAGTCCTCGAGGTTGTCGTCGCTGGCTGACGAAGCATGAGGATCGCAAAGGATTCCAGGACGCGATGCAGCAGAACAGAGTGAAGATGCCAACAAGCTGTTTTTTTTTCCTGCTTTCTTTTTCCTAATGATGCTATGCTTTGCGGCTATCAGCCGCCTACACCCGGCTGCCAGCCACAATGTGTGCTCATATCCGTCGTCAAATCATCATTCATGAGCCAGCCTAAGACGGCCGGACAAAGAACCGCGTTCCCGCCCGCTGTTGTGAGGCATTCTCGGTCGCAAAATTACACCAAAAACAAAGCCAACAATACCAAAACATCAGCAGAACACCACAACAAAGACACGACGCGACGAGCTCAGTTCGCCAGGGGCCGGATGCCGAGGATCCTCATCCCGTTCTCCACGACCTGTCTCGCGTTCTCGTACAACACGGCCCGCGCACGATCGACCTCCGCCTCGTTGGGTGTCTCCTCCTCCTCTTCGTCGCCCTCCTCGTCCTCTCCCTCGTCGTCGTCGAGACACACGATGAGCTGCTCGACCAGCCGGTACAGGAAAGCCAGCACGGCGGACGGCTCGAGGGACTTGTACGCGGCGTTGACCACGTCGGGATACTGCGCCATTAACCTGAGGAGGTTCGTGTACTCTTCCTCTTGCAGGTGCGAATAATCAACGTCCCCCGCCGAGGCCTCGTCTGCTCCGAGCTCCTTCAGCGTCAAAACCAAGCGCGTATATGCCACCTGCAGCGCGGCGCCGGTGTCGCCCTCGAACTCGGTCATCTTTTTACTGTCAAAAGCGTACCCGTTGCTGCGCTTCGTGTGCATGTCCTGAGCCACCAGAGACGTGATGCCGAAGGGCTCGGCGGCGGCGGCCGGGGCCTCGCCGTTCTGGTCCGCGGCGATGGCTTCCTTGACGGCCGTGGCACATTGGTCGAGCATGTCGCCGAAGAGATGCGCGTTGCCGAGCTGCTGCGAAAGTCCCTGAACCCTGCCGAACCCAACGTGTTGGAGCTTCTTCGCCAAATCAACGCGGCCCATGAGCTCAATAGCCTTGAACACGCGAGCAAAGTGCCCGTCCTGCTCCGACGTAACGACGTAGATCATCTTGTCGAAGCCGTACTTCTTCTCGCGGTCGAGCACAGCGGCGATGTCGCGGAGCAGGTACATTGTCGTGCCGGTGCGGTTCCGGATTACAGCGGTGCTGAGCCCCTTGGCACCATGCTTCTTGAAGTCGATGATCCAGGACCCGTCGCTCTCTTCCAGTACGCCCTTATCCCGCAGCACGTCCTCGACCTCGGCGATCGACTCGGACGTGACCTGCGACTCGCCAGCGTACTCATCGAACCGGATTCCGAGCCGCGCATAGGCCTTCGTGTAGTCCTCAACATACACGTCGCGGAACTTCTTCCAGAGCGCAGTAGCGTCCGCGTCGCCGTCCTCGAGCCGCTTGAAGAAGGCGTTGCGCTCGGCGTAGATGCCGCGCGACTCGATCTCCGCGGTGCTCTTGTTCTCGGCCTTGGCCTTGTTGCTCTCCTCCGTCTCAGGCTTGAAGGCCTCCTCGATCTTGTTGTACACGTCGAGCAGGTGGCGGATGGGGTCCTTCTGGAACTCCTCCTCGGAGCCGAACTTCTCCCAGCCGACGGCGAGGAGGGCAACCTGCTTGCCCCAGTCGCCGAGGTAGTTCAGCCGGACGACGTCCCAGCCCATGCGGTCGTAGAGGTTGGCGATGGAGGCGCCGTTGATGGTACTCCGGAGGTGCCTGCCCTCGAACTCGCTGGCCATGTTGGGGGAGGAGAACTCGACGACGACCTTTTGCCGGCCGGAGTCGGGGGAGGCTGGGTCCCGGAGGCCGAAGGACTCGTCGCCGCCATAGAGCTCCTTGCGGTCGGCGATGAAGGGAAGAAGGAGCCTTGGGAGGATGAAGGGGTGAGAGAAGATTCGGATGTGGATGCCGTCAACGAAAGGGAAAGTATAAAGCGGCGAGGTGGGAAACTGCACATGTCCTGGTTAGCTTGTTCCTCTCAAGAAGGCTGGGAAATTTTCTTCGTACCTTGGAAAGAAGCTCCGCCGCTACTGTCGGGTTTGCTTTGATCTTGAGACGGGGAAGGATGACGGCCAGGTCGCCCATCGATATCGCAGCCGTGGTCTGGATAGCTTCGTACGCGACGGCGGGGTCGCAGCCAACCACCTCAGCCACGATATGGGCTATGTACGATCGGAAGATATCCAGCGGCCTCACAAGCACGTCGGCAACGGGGAAAGAGGGAACAGGAGTGTCGAGGCTCAGCCTCTCGAGGGAAGATTGAAGACCGCTGATGGAAAGAGTCGCCATGGTGATTGTGCCCTGCACTGCATGCTCCGCTGCACTGCCCTTTCTTCTTGGTGTGTAAGAATGAGAAATTTGGAAAAGTTTCGTCACAAACGATTGAAGAGACCTTCTTCAGCAAAGAGAAACTCCCCGGAGTTCGACGGGTTGCAGTGGCGTGGTCAGGCTCCGGGCTGGTGGTGTTGTCGATTGACGCGGCAGGACGAGATTGGAGGTTTTCGCATGCAGCTCGGGCGCTGGGTATTTTTCCCCCGGTTCTCTCTTGATGTCTAACCGAGGCGATCGTGGTACTTGGGCAGCTAACCTATGATGTTATCTTGCGGGTTGTTGGTTGGTATAGATTAGCTCGCCCTATTTTCGCCTGCATGGAATCGTTCGCTCTTGCTATTGGTCTGCTAATGTTGACAAGGACAGTTGAGAACCAATCCTAGGACTCACCGAACTTGGCCAAGACGTCAGCAGCGGCCCACGTGCATGATGGAGGGCACACTTCTGGTATGATGGGAATTCCTGATGTTCGAACGGAGTTCCATGAGCCAGGTTGTCGAGATCTTCGTCGTTCCAAGCTGACACGTCAGGCTTCTTTTCTCGCTAAAATGCATATTCGCTGCTGCCCTACTTCCGATCGTCACTTGACCGAAGCGACTGCTGAATGGTTGCCTCCTGCGAGCTCAAGTGCTGTTGTGAGATCTTCCGATGACATCTGAGGGAGAGCCTGACAGGGACCAGGTGGTTCTCTAGGCTCTCGGGTGGATGCCGAGGGAGGTTTCTTGACGTCGCCGTGCTTTTCCAAGAGCTCGGCCCGAGGGGTCAATCCTGGGTTTCGATTTCGAGCTGCCATTGAGCCCATGATCTTTGTGCACATTGTGGGCTTGCGTGGAACAAGTTGTTGGTCGGTACTTTCAGCTTCTCGAGCAATCTCTTTGTCACCGTCGACAAGGCAGCCTTGGGACTCTTTGGGCTTCTCAGATCGACCGCGTAGCCAACAGAAAAGCCTCCATGCAAGCCAGGGCAAAATCGGTAGGACGAAAACCGCAGAGATGCATATCAAGGTGAAGATGAAATTTTGCCAGTTTCGTTCGAAAGTAATGATCCCGTCGGCACTAAATATGGTAGCAGTAAGTACAACCGGCTGGGACACCTATATCAATGGATCAGATCTTTACCAAACCAGTTGAAGAACGGCCGACTAGCGCAAAGCCTAAGTAACACTCACGATGACCATCCATGTCATGATGGTAAGTGCCGAGAAGTGGCCAGGGGCACAAGGAGGGGCCTGGGGCGCATCTGGCCGCTTCGTATCTGCGAGTTGACTGTTGAGGAGGAACTAGGCCGAACGTTATCAGACTACACGAGGACTTATCCCCGGATCCTTGACTTTGGAAACACGACTTACCGCTTTCCGCGCAACTTCGCAATCTTCCAAGATCTTATCGCATAGCGATATCGTGCGCTCAAATCGCAGCTGTAGTTGCCGTAGCTCTTTGAACGTCTTTCGGATATGGGTGAGATGGGGGAAGCAATCCTCTCCGTTCCCAGGATGCCTATCGTTCGCCAAAAAGTAACCGACATCGGTGTTCATGAAGATCTCTCCCATGTCGACAGTTTCCTGGATGTCGGTGACCCACTCTCGGAGGGAACTCTTCATGCTGATGATGGATATCTCGGCGTCGTTGAATCGTAAGTATCTGTCGGTGGGTAAAGGGCTCGCCGTCGTTGCTGATTGCATCTCCGCCAAGTATGCGTTGTGTTTTTTGGTCTGTCTCAGTGCAAACACAAATTAGCAGCTAGAAGAGACCTGGAAAAGAAAGAATAAAGAGAAAGAGAGCGCACCGCGCCTTTTATGGCTCTCTGAACCTTGGAGAAAATGTTTTCCCATTCGTCCTTGCACTGTGTGAGTCGAACCTGCATGGTCCGCAGGAAGTGGTACCGAGGGAACAATAGCGACTTTGCCATGTCGTCTCGGCCCTGGCTGAAGGGGTCCAGCAACATGCCGTCTTCCATGTCGTTTGCGTAACTACTTACCATGTCACGAGATGGATCGTCATCCACTTCCTCAAACCAGGTTTCGATGAGCATGAGAGCCGTCCACCTCCATTGGTCGTAACCAGACACCAGGCACGATATTTGGCTTGCGTAGACCCCATCAACCGTATCGGGATCCAAGTTAGTGCCGGCCAAGTCCCGAAAGTAGGTGACATCCGTAGATGAGCGCATGGACTCTCCGTCGGAACGCTTTATTCGCTTGTCCAACATTAGGGTCTTCGTCGACCTCCAGACGCGAAGAGGAAACGAGAACTCTAGAGAGAAGGTTCGCGGCCCGTCGGTCTGTGATACAATGAAGATTAGATGGGAGCGATATGACTTCAGTGGCGTCCTAGATTAAATCACTGACTGCGAACGATATTCCGATCACCGCCCGCGAGCAGGCATATCTGAAGATAAAATCGCACAGCTGTCTCGCCAAAGACTCGGGCGACGACCCAACCAGAGACAGAATGCTCCAATGATCTAAGTCGGTAATGTAACTGGGCAAAAGGTGTCAAATCAAAGCGCCGAGAAAGTTCATGCAGATTGAGGGACGTCTTGTCTCTTACATGAGCCGACTTTCTGCGTCAATAGTTTCAGATATCTCATTGTTGACGTTGAACCGCTGTTTGAGGTCAGATTTAGAAACCCAACAAAGATTGAGGGACGGGTCTTTGTTTAAGAACCTCTTTGAGGAGTCCCTCGAGTAGTTCCTTCGAGGACAATGACCCAAGCCAGGGTCTGAACTTTTGCTTGATCGTTTTTGATGCAACCTTCGATGAGAAGCGCGACCTTGGCTTCCGGACAGCGTTCTGCGCCGTCTCTTAGCTCCTCTAGGGTAACGCCATGGCAGATGTCGACAACTGACTCGATTCGGTATCGGTCCTGTTCTGAATTCTCGTCGACACGGAAGAAATAGGACATGTCGTCCTCGGGGGAATTCACCGCCTCTTTTCGGCGGATCCAGGGGAAGTTCTCCCACTCCAACGAAACAGCCTGACGTCTAAAATATCTGGATGGCCATGAGTACGGCCCGACATTATTGCCGGCTTCGGGCCTGTCGATATCACATGACTTATCATTCGAAGGCAGCAGGCGGGGGCTGACCGCCGGCTCGGAGATTGCAGGGCCGAACATGAAATCGGGATGTCGGATCTGGGTGATCCGGGCTCTAGTGCCGAGTTAGAGTGCCCCTTACATGACGCGTGGTAGTTTGGAACGCAGTTCACCAGCCCTACAGCCTGCGGGTAGCCGTGATCCCTGTGGAGATCTGCCGCACGTCGTGCTTCAGTTCTTAGTTTTGCCGAAGAACTTCAGCTTCCAAGGAATTGGAGGGGGGGAAGTATTGATTGAGGTGAAAGTAGTCAACCAACCTAGGTTGTGAACTTCAAGGGTATCTTTGTATCTAATACAACGCCGTGAGAAGGTTCGGATCCCCCGTCTTGCCTTAGCGTAGCCTTCTCAAAGTTGTCTCCTTCAGGTTCCTGAGTACCTATTCGGAACGGTGGCGGTGGCCAAGCTGGGACTGTTGGTGGTGGCGCGTCTGCAGTCTCTCGACGCGGCAGCGGCTGCAGCGCGCGTAGTGGCAGTTGATGCAGGGGTCGACGACGACGGACATCCCTCCCTGTCCACAGCAGCACTGTGAGTACTTATATTCAGCCGCTGCCCAACGTGTGATACTACTGAAGCTAATTTGAACGTCATCGGGCAGTGGCTCGACTCACGCATGTCCAGTAAAACGCGTATTTCTTCCTAGGAGGCTACGATAAACATGAAAACGTGTCAGCTGCTTACGGGAAGAATCGTGACCGAGACTATCGGGTTGAAATGAAGCAATGAATAATTACCATCGTGACCGATATTGGGCTCATGCACTGCGCCTCCGCCTATCTTTGCCCTCCTGTCTAGAGATGATGTCCAATTCTCTTGCAAAGCTGCCCCCCTTGTAAACTTCCTATGGGTGATTGGCTGATGCGTATGTGGGTGTAGCGCTGTTCGTCGAGGGCTCTTCCGTCAACCTCGGCTGTGAGACCTACAAGATGAGATCAATTGGATGAACAGTATAGTAAGGCAGCCGAATGAGGCTGTGGTAGACTCGCCTTAGGGAAGGCGGCCAGCTTCCGAACAAAGAAGGTCGTTCCGAACGAGTGGAAAGGGATGATTCCTCCCTTCAGCTTCCTCTTTCCTCTTTCCTCGAACAACCACTCAATCAATGGCGCACTCTGCCTGAGGGCGACTAGGTAAGCTTGGATCTTGGAGCCCATCGTAGAACACTATCCTGATGGGCACCTGGCAGCACTTACCAAGATATCTCTGCTGAAAATGAGGCTGAGAAATCGATTTTGAGAGAAAAAGAAACGTAATGAGAGAAACATTTTTCAGGAAAAACAAAAATCCTCGCTTGGCATTCCAGGGGGTGCGGCTACTCACCTACGCGCTGAGGGATGCTGCGTTCGATAAGGCTGACAAAGCTGGTAAAAGGGAGAGGAACCTGGGTGAAGAAAGATCAGGCTGTCTGTTTTCCGTCACCTCTGAAGTTCTCCGCAGCGCTAAGCTTACTCCTGGATATTGACGTCTGGACTCCGTCAGTATATGTAATCGCGCAGGAGAAGTCCCCTATGTAAGCAACGCTTGAACTTCTGAAGAAATAACTGGCTGGAAAAACTACATGATTGTTTGCTGATTGTGTATCGAGCGACGGTTGCCGCTTGGCCGGGGATTCACAACCGAGATTATGGTGCCTCGTTCCCAGGGAAAGTCGCCCGCACCGCAGTTCTCGGCAGCCTAGAACTCAAGGCTTCAAATGTTTGGGATCGTGCGTCGGCGTCGTCACTGTCAAGCCCGCCAACAGTGAGCTGGGACAGATGATCAAGCTTGGTCAGGATACCCACCATTCAACCGCCCCTCATCATTTAGTAGACGGAGGGAGACCGATATGGCCAATTCCATGAACTATTGGAGGGTTTTTGGCACAAAAAACGCAACAACATCCTGTTATTGGACCGGATCTTCGAAGACCGTTGTGTTTGATGATGGACAGAAACGTTACAGCCGGTTTTGGCTTGACAACGGGTCCGGCCCGCGGGAGTGAAAACAATTTCATTTGCCCGTAGAGTTACTCTGCGGTGAGTCTGGGCCTATTGCAACTGGTGTTAGATCGTCTTCCTCAAACAACGGCAGTTCCAAATGGACAGGACCGTCATTTCTCACTTTCCTCAAGAGCACGATTACTGTAGCATCTGTTGCCGATGTGCGGAGCGAATGGCGCCTCCCGCTTGAAAAGCCCTCCGCTAATTGGAAACTCAGGTGTACCTATCTTCTCATGCAACTTATAAGTCATCCACAGTTACGATGGTCAGAGGGAGGAACAGAATTGCCACGGTACTTACAGAGGTGAAATAGCTACAGAAGTCCAGCTCGCAGTGAGGACACTGAGTTGTACTCCGATTTCCAAATGCGGCACACCGAACAATGCTGTCAGCCCCACGAAGTATGCCACATCACCATCTCAACACTGGGTACGGATAAGTAGCGGTATGAAGCTCGGAGAATATCCGTCCCGGGCGCTCGGTACTCGGATGAAGAGCAACAAACAGGACGCTGTAGTGGAGCCACTGCAAACAGCGCTAGTATTCCTGTCTATGGACGTGTAACAACACAGAGAAAAGGGCCGTAAACAGTGATGCCATTCATGCAGGTCATCCAAAAGAGCGAACAGGTGCTTGTTCCAAGCAAACATCCCAGTGACAGGATTGACATGAGAATCTGGCTCAGAAATGCCGGCATAGGTAGATTCATAACCCAGAGACACCTGACGCCACGCTAAGAATTCCCAAATCTAATACAAAACTCTTGGCGCCCAAAACGGCGCCTGCTGCAAATCAACCTCTATTCGACCCTTGTCGTTGAGCTCAGCCCCGTCGTCGGTGCAGTGGACTACCTTCCTGCAGTGCTCCACCTCCTGGCGGCTGACGCCGGCCGGGTCCCGAGGTATCCACACCACCGGGGCCGGCGATGCCATCTCTGGCGGCCAGTAAGCACGCCTAGCGTAGTCAGGGGGATACGTTGCAGTGGGGTCCGGCAGGTCATTAGGTATTGACCGACGGAGAGTTGCGAAATCATCGAACACGCCTGGGTGCAACCAGTGAAGCAGGAAGTTAGGCTGAACAGACGGGTCCGGGTTCGTCCAATACTTGAGATAACCAAGTGGACGCGCTAGGCCACAATCTTCGACGCTCTTCTGGAGCTTCTTGGCAAGGACACCGCTTGACCAGTCCGTGATGGAGGCCATCAGGCCACGCGTGCCTTCGACACCTCGGGTGCCATTCGTTTCGTGTGCCGGGCCTTCGCTTTCGTCAATCGAGTCGATGAAGTCGGGATACGTTGCGTTGATATCGGCATCGGAAAGAAAATCGTCTTGAGGATAGTAGGTGGTCGGCCCACCGTCCAGCTCCTCCACCTCAAGTGCAAGCGCTCTCGGAATGTTGTAGAGCAAGGGATTCACTGCTTCCCTGAGAGAGATGTGAATCAAGGCTGCAAAGATAAGGAAGCCGACCATGAGAAGCATGGGAACATAGGCCTCGCGAAGGGCAAACAATCCGATAAGGCAGATCGTCGCAAGATAGAGGCCAACCAGCAAATGCATGAGAGCGCGCGGGTATACAAGTCCCCGTGTGTCGATGGAAGAGTTGGTCACGTAGAGGAGGTTGTACTTGTAAACGAGGTAGATCGAGAAGATGCCAACCGTGGCGAAGCCGAGAACGACTGGGGCTATGCAGGAGTAACTGATGGCTGGTGAGATGTCAGCATGGAGTCTTTCAGAGTCAAAGTGGTTGCGATGACTAACCAATGACACCCATGTTCGTGAAGATGGGGAAAACTGCTCCCCAATGTATGGGTCGTTGCCTATGCCATATCCTGAAGAGCCCACGCGGATTATCGAAGCTTTTGGCAAAGATGTGATGGCGAACTATGTCGAAGACGCGGACGAGAGATGCAGCGCCGACGGCTAGGCACTGGATGAGTATATACGAGATGTAGAAGTTGGAGGCCTTGGGAAGATTCTCGGCCAAGAGGTCCTTTGCCGAGAAGGGATCTTGCAGTACTTGGGCAAATGCGGCGGACGCAGCGGAGGTCAACGTCGTAACTAGAAAGACCTGCACCACTTGGAACGCGAAATAGGCATGCTGAACGAACAACTCGATCAGAGACAATGACGGGACACCGGCGAGGCGAGCACAACCTGCGGACGGTCAGTACGATGAGCGAAATATGGTTGTGATTTGGCTTACCTCTCAACATCCACGGAACGATTGCCATGAGAAACGACAGCGCCAACGCCGGCAGCAGACCGCTGATGATGCCGGTGACCGGGTCTGGCAGTTTCAGCATCCATTTGAGGAACGGGAACGTATCCGCGAGAAACTTGATGTTGGAGATGGCACCGACAAATGCGGACGGGAGGGACCAAAAGATGATGGCGGCCGCAATGATGGCTCGCATCATGAAGCCTCTCACGATGCGCTCGAGCCATTGCATCCTCAGGGAGCTCCAAACAATCTCGTCGGGTCGCATGCCGATGTAGCGCGGGGACATGTGTAAGGGTCGGTTATGTGCGAGAGTCTGGTATGCTCGCTCGGCATCAGCCTGGGAAGAGAACTCGACAAAGGCAGCAGGCAGGCGACGGCCCTCCCCTTTCAGAAAACCTCGACGAAGTTTGTTGATCTGCTTAGTGAGAGCCTTGATGCGGTTTCGGGTCCACTTGATTGTGTCGACTCGACGGAAGAAGTTTGCCAACGGTCGATGGTAAGGTCTTTCGCTGGCCCCTATCCACTGGGCAGCAACCGAGCCGTTGACATCGGGTAGCATAGTGTTCTCGTGATGGGGGTATCCCTTTTCCGCGTCCTCGGACTGGTCGGATCCTCTGCTTGATGTCGGGCTTGAGACGGCCTCCGGTGCTGCAGAAGCAGCCGCCATAGCGTCCTTAAACTGTTTGTTCCGACGTTGGTTCGCCATCTTGATCAGCCTGATCTCAGCCCTCTCCAGACGAGTGGCCGTCTCGTCCCGCTCCTTGACGAGCCCCTCCAGGTCGCTCGTATCTCGAGGGATCCAAACATTCTTGACCGTGTCTCCAAAGACTTTTCGTAGTCGGGCGGCATCCATGTACTTGGGGGGAACGCAGCTGAAAAGAACGGTACGTGACGACAGACGCTTGGCATAGTACGGCGATAACAAATAAGCGTGGCGAAGATTAATGTAGTAGATGCATTCGCGGTAGATGGTGAAGAGGATAAATCCTGATGTCCAAAGTTAGCTTGCACACCTTGACCTGTAATGGCGAAGGAAGCTTTACCAAAGAAGGTCCAGGCCACCAAGGCATGGGCAAAGAAGATGTGCGGGTCCTTGATGTTACCGATGGTGATGCGGTCAAGCTGCGTGAGGCCACCAGCACCACTGGCATGGATCCACATCAAGGTCGGCCATGTGATGCAGCAGCCAACGAAGCAGATCAAACTCAGGACCTTGAGATAGCGGAGGAAAAGGAAGGCATCCAGCGACGAGCGGTTCAAGACGTCGGTGTCGGGCTCGCTCCAGAAGGGCTTGACCCAATCCAGCCACCCTTGAGGCAAGGGTATGCTTTGCTCGCTGGAGATTAAAATGTCAGTGCGGGAAGGTCAAAGGTGACGAAGGGGTGCATACTGGGAGAAGAAGTTTCTTAGAATTGTTCGCGGCGAATAGACCCGATGACTCCTCCGGCGCAGAATCCAGAAGATCAAGACGCAGACAACGGCATAGACGAGCACGGGGATGAGAGTGCTGACGAGGGCCATCAACGACGACGAGTCAGAGCCATCGAGCTGGAGTTTGCTGAGGGTCCCGCCGCAGGTGGAATTATCCCGGGCGGAGCCGACTCGGTTGTCACCATCGCAGTTGGCCGGCTGCATTTGCCATCAGTTGGGGGCCGTTTCTCGCGGTATTTGTGGGTGTCTTACCATGTTCATTGCGTCGGGCGGGCCGCAACATGTCTCTCCCTCTCGCTCACGGGCAGTCGGCTACGCGACGCGACGTCGGTGTTTGCCGTATCGCAAAGGATGTCGTGGTAAGCGGGATCCGATCGGATGCTGACGGAGGCTGTCGCAAGGCTCAGAGGAAATTGGCTGGGGAGAGCCGCGTCAATTAAGGCGGAGCTGGCAGCAGGCCTCCGAAAAGACAGGCGACTTGGCGACCCCCGCGCGTCCTTGCAGCTCCTAGCGCGTGGGTGGCGGACCGGATGGACCATTGACGGCGATGGTGGCTGGCCGTTGCAGCTCGCCGCCTTTGTTGGGCCGATAGCGTGGCTCCTTGCCGTTGGTGATCGCGTTACCTAGGTACCTAGGTAGCGTCGCGGGAGATGAGCGGCCCGAAGTAATAATCAACAATACCTAGGTACCTAGGCAGGTAGTAGGTATTAGGTATTAGTCCGTTAGAGGGGCCCGGCTGCTTATATAATACAAGGCCTGAGGCCGCGATTCTGACAGGTTGTACCTCCACCTAGGTATCCCTTAGTAAGCTGGGGCGTGGCACGGCCGCACGGATAAGGTCTTTCGCCCCTTTCATCCTGGGCAGTCGACATGTCCGCCGAGCATAAGATATCGAAGTACAAAGAGTACCTAGCTCTCCAGCGAGCCAGCATCATGCGAAACGGGCACTTTTGAAGGGCTCCAACGTTCGAGAAAGATGCGCGCGGTTTCACGGCCGTTACCAACGCAAAGAATAGTCGAGTCTACGATGACCTGGAATCAGATTTCTCCTCCGCCATCCGAGATTTCGGGGACACAGAAGAGCAAAGGGACGTGACTAATGATCCTGCGAACTGGAACATGTTTGAACGTCATCATATTTGTAGTTATTCTGAGAGCCTTTATTCTAGAGACTGAACCAGTTCCTGCTCTCCGAAGGAGGTATTTAGATTGACAGTTCGTTGGCGGGACTTCGAGAACAACGAGCGGCGAAAAGAAACAGACTGGTTGCCTACACTTCGCCCTGACCGTTGAGTCTAATACGATTTGGCGGCCAAAACAGCGTATCGCGACCTCGGAAGGCGAGCCACTGTTTCCCGGGCAGACGTGAAGTCTCTCCGCGATCCTCTCCCTGCCTCTCCCTCTTCCTCTCTGCGATTTAGTGTAAAGTACTGGGCCGATGACGGGAACCGGTCAGCCGGCCTGCCTGGGTCGAGATTTGAAAAAAAGCGCGTCGTGTTCCCACCGAGGATGCAACCAAGCGTTGGTCCGTGTGAGTGAAAAGAGAAGTGAGCAGCGCTCGCCTGGGGGCTAGATGAACCATCCCCACAGGCCGTGTGGGGGCCTCAAAGGTTCTTGTTGGTGTTTGGGTAAGGATAGGATGCCTTTCATTTCGCGAGATTGTTTGTGCTGGCCCCCCTTCCCGAGAGCGGCCCGAGGCCCAGAGTTTCTTAAACAGGGAGGTAGTCACAAAGAGCAATGAGCACTGGTATCTTGTCCCGTCTCTTTTCCGGTTGTCAAGACTCGGAGTGACTGACACTAGGATGCGTGATCAGAAGAACCAGCGGTGGGCGGTCATTCGTTATTGTCACAACCATGGGCCCGTATCATGACACTCCGTGATCTGTGTCTCCGCTTACAATGACGATCTTGTCTGCCTTACCAGCACCGAGCGGATCGTCGCCGGCTTGTGGGCTGTGAACACTGCCGGACAAGCTTGATTCCAGGGCAGTTGAGTCCGCGCCGCAGACGTACAGGCTGCGCCCGCAACATCGTCTGCAGCTGGCCCCCAAACAAACAAGAGCAGCCGGGTTCTCGGTGGCCAATCGATGCCAAAACGCAGGCCAGTTCCCTCTCTCTATGGAGTGAGAGTTGGGTGGGTGGGCGGGATGGGCCGTACGCCTGTCTCTTGCCAGGGGGAATACAGGCTTAAGGGTGCATGGCTTGTTGGTTCAACCGTCCATTTTGGCTCAATTAGGCTTATGCCCCCCTGACGGATGGTAGCATCTCATGCACCCCTTATCACACCCAAACTGCAGCCTGCTATTTCCATAGCTTGCAGCTACTAGTACCTCTAGAGCCCTAGGCTTGGCTGCCTGTCTTTTACTTCTGCAATCAATTGAGCAGAGTTGTCTATCGACGACGACCTGGGTTTGCCCCACGGCTGCGCTAGCAAACGTGAAGAACCTTCAACAACGACATGGGCCCTGGGCAGGTCACAAGCATTAGCAAATTGATGGCCTATTTAATTACACGTTATGTCCCGTTCATCTCTTCCCCAGAAGGTTGTTTACTCCCGATGTCTGTGCTCTGAAAGCTCTCACACGGTCGATTGTCGCGCAACATGTGGCAACCATCTCAACCACAGCCGCACCTACGATCCGGTCAGCAGCAGGACCGGTCTCCGGATGGAGCTGACGTCTCCTACGTTCCCTCTCAGGCCTCCGAGGACCAGCACAAACAACCCAGCCATGTCGTAGTCGATGAGCAACAGCCCGGGAACTCGCCGCGGTCGAATAGCAACGGTGGATACGACTCCTCAGACTACAAGCGCGGCGGGACAGAACCTTCGGAAGATGGCAATGCCGCTCGCTCCCAAGGCCCAAAGAGCCGCGTCTCGACATGGACCATCCTGGCGGACGTCTTCGCCATCATTCCTCCGCTCGCCATCGTCGTCTTTCTCGTCCTGGTGTTTCGGCTAGACGGCACCCCAGTCGCGAACGACTCCCACGGATCATGGAGGAACGCCATCACTGTGGTTAGTTGCCCCGTTCTCTTTGTATGTTTCTGGTGCTGACGTGCGACGTCCAGCTCGCTACCCTGTTCCCGATCCTCTTCGCTTCCATCGTCGGCCGTCTGATGTCCGAGATCGCGAGATGGAAGCTCGAAAAGGGCTCCACAGTCGGCACGCTCGAGCAGCTTATGGGCAGTCGGACGGTCGGTTCCACCATCCACACCCTCTTCGAATTCCGCATGATCAACCTGCTCGGCCTCGGACTGCTGGCTACATGGGCCTTCTCGCCTCTTGGAGCCCAGGCTGTCTTGCGCATGTTGCGGACGCAGCCGGTGCCTGATGTTCAGCCCCTCAGCGTCGTATACTACGACACTCTCAACCCGAGCAACCTGAACACACTTCCCATCAACAACGCCCTCGCCGTGTTCAACCAAGTCCGGATTGCCACCCTGGGCTACCTGGCAACCCAATTTGCCAGCTTTGTCAGCACGCCGCCTGCGGTCAAACAGAATCCCGTTGACCTCTGGGGCAACGTCAGGATCCCTTACCTTGACCCAAACGCAGGCGACGACTGGACCGACGTCCCTTCGACGAACGTCTCGTACTCATCTTTTGCCGGCATTGAGGTGGCTCACACCAGTCGCGTTAATGCCTCGTTCACGATTGATTCCAACTACATGCACCTCGCCTGCAACAATATCACCAAGTTCCCAGCCAACTTCCCCGCGGCGAACATGACGAACATGACCGGGACCTTCTTCAAGAACAGCAAGGAGTTCGGCGACAACATCCTGAAGGCGCCCAACGGGACGTACCGCGGCTACGCCAACCACCTGAACGCCAGCGCGGACCTGACGTCGTGGGCACTGGCGGTCGACAGATTCGTCGACGCCAACTACTGGGGGAACCAACTCTGGGCTTTGGATAGGATGTCCGGGCTTCTCGCCGAGGACGACCCGCATGATACAAACTACTACGCCGATGGCCTGGCCCAGTACGGGCTTGAGAAGGAGATAGAGGCCTCTCCGTCGAACCTGCTCTTCCAGCTCATCTACCAACCACTGCCGACCAGCCCGACTCTCAACATCGAGGCCAAGTGCGTCGTCCTCCAGAAGTACGTCGAGTCCCAGGTCAATTGCACGGTTGGGCCGACGTCAGACCAGCAGGGCTGCCGCGTAGTCGCGCAGCGTCCCTCGCGGCAACCCCACGCACCGGAGGCCATCTCCCACGTCTCCCTACCTCACCTGTTCTACTACATCAGCCGGGAGGTTCCGCAGGCCGGCAAGGCGCGGCCGTTGGGCAACTTCCCCGACTTCGCTCTCCGGTATCTCACGAACCCGGATTTCGAGGCCCTCTCGACGAGCGACAGTGTCGATGCCGAAGCGTTCCAGGGGGAGACCTTCGGGGCTCGGCTCGGCCTGCTTCTCAACACTTACGTCGAGCTGAGCCAGACAAAGGACGGGGGCACCTCCGAAGTCGAGCTCTTCAGCCCCAACGCCACCGCCACGGGCGAGTCGAGCACGCTTGTTGACACGTTCGTCGTCGACGACGGCTGGATGGCGATGTGCCTGCTGTCCGCAATTGTGCTCTTCCTTGCCGGCGTCTGCAGCGTCGTCTTTGCGCACATGGCTTTAGGGCCCGAGGTGCTGGGATACGTATCCACCATGGTCCGCGACTCGAGGTTCGTTGATCTGCTGATTAACACCAGCTGGCTGGACGGCTCCGAGCTGTCTGGCAAGATCCGATCCGAGAGGGTCCGGTACGGATTCACCCACCACGTCATGGATGGTCAGCCTCTGCTCGGCATCGGGTACCAGACGGACACGGAGCGCATCAAGGACTGGGTTGATAAGAAGTAGTCTTGGCTTGCGTTTTTGTCTTCTTTTCTTTTCGTCCTGTGCCATTTAAGTGGTCATTATAGGATCAATTCAAGCTTTCTTACCTGCCATGATATGCTTCGGTACCCTGATGGCATGCGCATGAGTTGTTCTTGATGCCCAGGGCGAGCCCCGTCACTTTCTGTCTTAGTTTACTCTCGGTTCAGTAACATTCTAGGCTATGACATGTTCCTCTGAGCGAGACCCAATGTCAGCAAGCTGAAGAAAACCCTCAAACAACTGGAGTTCATGAATTTGCACTGCTAATTGGGCAACGCGAATAACGAATGGACGGGGACAACTCTGTATACTATGTATGCCCAGTTTGTCGATTCCCGTGACTCGGCCAAAAGCCCCAACCCCACGGGCAAACCCCGTCATAATATAGGGCTTTGCAGGTTGCAAGAGCCGCAGTGCATTTAGATCCGACGGGGAACGGCAGTAAAACTTCCCAGGGAGCAGGGGTCAGTTCGCTTCTTGGAAATGTCAGCATTTAGAGCCGTATCGACCATTTGCCCCGCTGTCGTTGCTGCCTAGCTAAGCCGCCGAGCGAATGAACTCGGGTTGCTCGGTTATATTGCGTCACAGTTGCAGCGATTGTCGTTGTCTCGTTTAAAGGGCCAAGACACTTGAGAGTATTGACGGTAGCGTGTCATGTCCCCGCTAGTCTGTGATTGCAAGCCAAACTACTGATGCTCAATAACTAGTTACGGGCCGCTGAGGCACTTGAAGATCTGGCGTCTTCATCAGCCTTTAATGTGACATGGAGAATGTTTCCCGACTGAAATGGATATACCACTGTTAGTGGAATGCTCTCTCGTTTAGTAACGTCTCATTCTGTTTAGGAGCATCATGGGCTCCTCCCTAGGCCTCATAGGGCCCTTTTCAGGCTCCACTTCCTATGGCCACTTTCTTCCTAAGTTCCTCCTACATCCACCCAATACGATACGGATTGACCGTCTCCAGGATCCCTCGTATATTCCTTTCGATCCCACACGCTTGCCGCCCGGCTCGGGTGCATAAACGAGTAAGCCCAGCCCTGGCCTCTGGTGTAGACATTGCCTTTTCGGGAAATCTGACGTCCCTTTGAACCCAAAATTCTCGTAATCCCATAGTTTACGAACATATGATGATCGATAATGTATTGGTAATTCCATAACGAGCCCGGCCAGGCGGAGGTGTCGGGGGAAGTTTATCTCATAAATACAGCTACTAGAACACGCTCATTTGCATTGTTACTTAAGATCTACACAAAATCACCAGGAAGCAACCAAAATGATTCTCCCATACTTGGCGACATTCGTTGCAGCCGCTGCGGCGGTGGTCGTCCCCGGGCCTCCCGGACCTTACTCGGTGTCGTTGAAAGTCCACACCTTTACCGACACGGGACGCCTAGATGAGTTCGCGCCGGAGCCGGAGAACCGGCGCATCCTCACCTCCATCTTTCTGCCCAACAAGAAGGTCAACTGCTCCGACGAACTTGTTGACTACATGCCCCCGGCAACGGCCAAGGCCATGGCCGAGGTGACCGCCCTGCTCGGAGTGGTCATCCTCGATGAGACATTCCTCAACATGGAGATGGAGTTCTGCAAGATCTCCGAGTCTTGTGGATCCGAGGGCGGTCCGAAGGAGAAATACCCTCTACTCCTGTTCGGTCCCGGCCTCGCGGCATCACGCCATCTGTACAACGTCCTAGGAAGGGCAATGGCAAGCTACGGCTACGTCGTTGTCAATATGGACGTCACTTATAACAGCTACCTTGTCGAATTTCCCGATGGAAGCGTCGCCCAAGCTTCTCCAGAGGTCATGAGTGGAGAACCAGCCCTCGTCGCGAGCTACGTCCAGGTGAGTGGCCTATACTTTTCTCTCTTCTACGGCTCGCAATTAGAAAGTAATCTAACAGCATAGCAGGCTCGGCAGAAAGACATATCCTTCGTCATCGATCAGCTGACCGATCCTGCTGCGTCCGCTGAGATTCTGGCCGGAACCAACGTCGACATCGACGGATCCAAGATCTTCGCGTTCGGGCATTCTCTGGGCGGCAACGCTGCTGCTTCGGCCTTGTACGCGGACAAGCGGGTTTCCGGCGCCTTGAACTTCGACGGCATGATGCTCGGTCCGGTTACGACGGAGGGAGTGGAAAGACCACTGATTCTCGTCGGAAGGCCAGACAGCCCCCAGCCGGATAAGATCCCCTCTTGGAACCAGACCTTTGAGAAGCTTCGCGGTCCGGGATTGATGGTCGGAATCAACGGCACGCAGCACATGTCCTTCATTGACCTCGACCTCCCCAACATGGCGTATCTGCCGCAAACGCCCGAGATGGACGCCTTCCTGGGGTCGATCGACCGGGCAAGGCTTGCGGAAATCATACACGACATTGTGAGGGCCGTGTTGGACTTTGTCTTCTACGAGAAGACCGAAGGCTTCTGCAACATTGAAAGCTTCGGGCCTGAAGTTGAGTTGCTTGACATCAAGAACGCCTGCTAGGGGCTCCGCGTGCTTAGGGGATAATGTCACGAGCGAAAAGTGTTTGGTCAAGACTCTGAGAAAATACCCTGATAGTGCCTATGTATGATAGCTACTTGCTCTTTCAAGACACTCGGTTTTCGAAGCAACAGTGTAGGACAACTCTGATATATACATGTGCCCACAGTTATCTTTCTTGCTCCACATCCCTTCTAACATCCTTTCAAGGCTTCCATCGAAAGTCGGGATGCTTCCACTCCAAGTTTCTAATCTGCTCTTGAGAGAGACCAGCCAACTCACTTTGTCTCTCGGAGATACTCTTTGCGTCGCGTCGCTTATTATCCCACTTCATCCACCAAAGGAAGACGATAGACGTGATCGAAATCGCGCCTGATACAGCAAGATTAAGTCCGTTACCGATAGGGTACATCGGGCCATCCCACGGCAAGTAGGTCCAAGTGGCGATGAGACCGCCTAGGTAGCCTGAAAAACCTGAGGAAGTATGCATTTAGCTTCATTTACCAGCAGAAGGGTAGATGGTGACGGACGGTGACTGAAAAGACTTACTGTTTGTACCGATTGCAATACCACGTGCTGTATCGGACACTGTATTGGCGCTAACTTGTGCGTTCGACAACGATCCGGCGAAGAAAGCGCAGCTTGCCGTCAAAAAGATAGCGGCGTAGCGCGCGTTCGCGTTTGTAATACCTAACAGCATTGCGTATCCGACCATCACCAGAGGCCCACTCAAGAAGAGGAAGATCTGCCGAGTGTTGTAGTAAGTCGCCATCCAGGAGACCGTGAGAAAGCAGAATGAGGCCACGATGTAAGGCGGCACGGTGAGCAGCTGCTGCTGAACCCTGGACCGGTCGGGATATATCGTCCTGATGATGGTGGGCAGAAAGAAAGAGATTCCAAGGACTACGATGTTGCTAAGAAGGAAGATGAAGGCTGTCGAGATGGTGATGGGATTCAGAATGCCGTTCTTGAGCTTCGTGCGGTTCATCTTGTCAAGAACCTCGTCTTGGGCGAGGCGTTCGGACTTTACCCTCTCGACGGCAAGTGTCTTCTCGTCTTCGGTGAGCCAACGCGCGGTCTCTGGCCTGTCGGTTAGTGCGGCAAGACAAATCAAGGCCAGCCCAATGGTGATGACGCCTTCAATGCCGAAGATCATTCTCCAGGCCTTCAGCGACCCGAATCTGTCAAGGCTGAGGATGCCAGATGCCAGAAGTCCGCCAAAGGCGCCCGCAAGACTGGCCATGACCATGTACATGCCGATCCTGAAGGTGAGCTCGGCACGTCGATACCACCGAGAGAGGTAGTACGCGATTCCCGGCAGCATTCCTGCCTCAAAGATTCCCAAGAGAAATCTGCAGGCGATCATCTGTCCCTTGGTCTGAACGAAGGCAGTCCCAACTGTTGCGACTCCGAAAAGGAGGGTGGTGAGAGGGATGAACCACCCGGGGCCCATGATCTTGCATAGCAGTGTCGCGGGAATCTCAAACAACGCATAGGAGACGTAAAATACGGTCAGAATCATGTTGAAATCGTTCCCTTCGAGTTTGAGGTCGGCCTCGAGGTTGGCCAGTCGCGCGTTGCCTATGTGATGTATCGTTGGCATCAATAAAACTCTAGGTCAAAGGTATCTGGGCGCTGCTTACCTATATTGGTACGGTCGATAAAGCAAAAGAGGTAGAGAATCGACACGAAGGGTACGATGTAAAGATCAATCTTCCGACGAAGCTTCTTTTCTGCGTGTGACCACGGGTCTAGTACTGGCTGTCTGTAAGGCTCTATCAGCGGTGCAAGCGATCGTCCATAACACAAAGACCTACTCATCACGTGATGCACCTTTCTCGTCGTCAACATCACCCGAAGTCCGAAGTGCAGACTCGAACTGCCGCGCGTGGCCCTGGGAATCTTTGGACATGGTTGAGGCTCTCTTGGTGAGTGTGAGAATCGTAGGCTGGGTATGACTTCAGACTAGGTGTCCGGCAATCGAATGAAAAACCAACCACCACGGTAAACTTGGAAAAATAGTCAAAAGAAAGTACCCGGGGTGGACAGGCTATGTCCTCAAGATTGGAAGACTGAGGATACCTCCGTCTTTTAAGTTGATTCTGTTCCCCTATCCGTCGTTTGGAAGCCCCCTGGCCGCAGATTCTTGGCATTTAACTGATTCGATCCCATTCGCTCTTTCCTCTTTGCCGTAACAGAGTACCGAGAGTCCGGGGAACCTGCAGTCTCCCGGGCGCTTATTGGTGTCTGCCAATCTCTCCCCGGGCCCGCCTCCACACGCCAAGCGATCGCACGCGGGGAAGTCTACGTGTTTCGTCAAGCTCGTGGGTAACGATACGGAGGGCCGTTGACACAGCCAGATCCGCCACGAGAGCTGTCAAGTTGGCCTTCAGTCCGGGTGCCGCGAAGCTCTTCGACGCATGCTGGGCTCTGCTTCGGTTGAGTTTACCGGCCATCGTTGTCATCAGCGGACAAGTTAGCAAGTCAGAAATGCACAAGATATTTTGGCCGTATCCATCCGCACAGAGATCTTCTGAACAAATTTGACCCCTCAACGCTATAAACCCCACTTCCCGGTTCTCGCTCCTGGCCAAGGACGCCAAGGGAGCCGATCACATTCAAATCTTGCCACGTGCCTGATGATAACAATCACCGGCAGAATGGCGCAGCAACTTCAAAGTTTCTTTCACTTTGCGAACTCTTAGGGTAGAGAAGACGAAGAATCCACTAGTCGAGTCAGTAAGACTGGGCTATTCGTTGAAGCGTTCTTGGGATTTTTGTGCAGTGCCAAGATTCGAATGAGCTAAAGACTACCGTGTCTCCATGCCGCTGAGGAGGAACGGGTGAACCTGAGCCCATACTATCGCATGCCAGCGAAAGTGATAAAAAGACTCACTGCTTATATGCGGGTGTTGGTGACTGGGGAGTCCAACAACAGAAATGAGAGATTAAAGGTTAAACTCACAGGGTCTTACCAAGTCTTGAAGAGATTGCGGAAACTGCGTGTGGATTTCTCACAGATCTGTGGTAAAGGAGCGACGGTGCAATGTTGTAATGGTTTCCAAATCTTGGTACGTGTGACAATTAGTGCGTATCTGTGGTGTTGAGCTGGAGTATGCGTGATAACCCCAATCTTCAAGGACCACCGTAGATCTCTCCAGATTGGACTCTCGGACTTTGGGGCCAGCGTTCTTCTCATCTCAACCTATTTATATTAATACACAACTATATGCTCTAATAGTCCCCTGCTGTTCTCTCTATGGGTATTTTGAAAAAGAATTACGCTGAATGATTGCATGATCTCGCGCCCGTATGTCGTCGTGATGAGCCGTTCCGTTGTTGCCGTTAAAGTCGTGCGAATCTATCTTTACAACGCTACCATGACTCCAGCAACAAGTGCGAGTCCCAAAAGCATAGTGTTACCGGCCAGTCCGCCGGCGGCGTTCGTTCCCGTTGGGGTCGGGGTGGTCTCGGCATTGTCGGATGTCGGGGAAGCCGGGGTGGTTGCCCCGGCAGTGGGTGCCGAGGTCGACGGCGCGACGGATTCAACTTCTGTCGTCGTGCTCGCTGCGGAGCTGATAGACGTGCTCGTCGGCCTGGACGAAGTAGTTGTCGAGGTTGGGCGCGGGGTGGTAGAAGAGCTAGTAGTTCCCGCCGCCCCAACCACCTCCTTCACCCACTTGCCGGCATCTCCGGAGTAGATATCGAAGTAATTGAGGTGGTTGGCGGACGTGTCTCCCCCAGCACAAATGGGGTCAGAGTCGACACAATACGACCGCATCACTTTGGAGTACGCCCTCATGCCCGCCAGCTGATTCTCCGGCCGAGGGAAAAGTCCGCTGGCGGCAGCTCCGGAGAGGTAGTTGTATGGCTGGTTGGCCGTGTGCCGGACGTCGCCGAAGATGAGAACCGCAGAGACTGCAATAACATATGTTTAGCAGTCTTATCGAGAGACATGCGAGTGGATGCGATCAAGCTTACTCTTATTTCCGGGGGCCTTCGCCGCGTCCAGGCCTGGGTTCGCCTTCTGCTGGCAGTCCTGGAAGAACCTGCCGCCGCCGTTTCCCAAGATGTCACCGATGACATGACCGCCCTGCGAGTATCCGCTCAAGACGAGCTTGGAGTTCGGGCACCGCTTGTTGTAGGCAGTTATTTGCGCTATTCCGTTCGCAGCACCCTCCTCGACGGACTGGCAGTACGGCGCCTCCAGCGGGTTCCAGAACTGGATGTCCTCGTAGTCGCAGCTGTTGAGCCCGTCGCAGATAGCCGTGACCAGCTTGCCCTGACGGCCGGGGTATGGCTCGTTATTCCCGCGCGCGAGGAAGACGTGAACGTCGCGGCACTCCGAGTCGCCAACAGATTGGCGCGCGGCGACCGCGGCCGCCGAAACGCCGAGCGGGAGCGCGGATAAGAGCGCCAGCGCCGCTGAGAGTGTTGATACCATCTTGAAGGAGTTGTCGGGACTGGCGGATGGACTGCAGCGGGCGAACGTTCGGCGGATGAGGTGAAAGGGGGAGAGAAGAGGCGCACACGATACCGGCGGATATGCGGAGGACTTTGAAGCTTTACTCAATGGTCGAGGCCTCTTGCTGTTGGTCTAGAGATAAATGAAGATCCGCAGAACCGTCGGGAGGGTTGTCTAGACCTGGACCGGAGGGCTGTCAAATACGAACCGACGATAAGCTGGTTCCACCGCGACCAGGGATCCCAGGCACTGGTGCCCTGGTTCACCTGCCAAATCAACGTCATGTCCCCATCTTGGCGCTGTCAATCAGGCGACGGAGATGTTCAAAAGTTCCTGTTGATCCCCCGGGAAAGTGGATGCCGGGGCAGCAGCGGTGGGAAGGCGACGAAAAGCTCAATTCATCCAACCTTTGGCCAGGCCTCCGGGCGCATGTCGGAAATGGTGGAGTTGGCCTCGTCAGTTGTCGTTCGCCTCGCGAGTCAGTCGAAGCCTCCGTTTTTGCAGGGGAGAGCCAAGGTTGAGCCGCGGATCACAATGGCATTGGCCAGCGCGCGTATTCTGTTAGTTGGTTGTTGAATCCAAAATAGATAGCCGGTGTGTCATGTTGAGAATTTGGTGGAGCTTCTCCCGGAAAGCCCGCTTCTAAGGCAGGCGGCCATGTTCATCAAGCGACTTAAGCTCGTGGGCCAACGGAATGGAACCATCTATCAGCCGCATGTATCAGATTCGAAACATATTCCTCAGGCGAACGTATGGCTGAATATTGGTTGCTCTTTCTCCGTAGTGGAGGTCGAAGAACGGTTATTTGAGGCCGAGCGACCGGCTATAGTGCCGTCTCACATATCGATTATAAAGTTGCACAACTCCTTCACAGCTGGATAACTCCCCTGCCGAATATTCCTCTTATCGATTCATCCACAACTCCATAGGGATTGTTATTTCACACCCCCCAAGCTGACCAGCTCTAACGAGTGCCAGTAGCGACGATGGCCGACGACGGACGATGACGGACAATAGTGACGATGCCGGACGATAATAATAATAGTATACTAAAAGTAAATAGTAGTAGGTTAGAATCGCTAGGTACTCCTTTTAAAATATCACTCGGGCTTCTTAAAGCTTGGAGAAACCTCGGCCATCTGCCTCTTGTGCTCCCCTTTCTCAATCATGCCTTTGATAACCTCATCCGCCACCTTCATTGCGTGGACGCCTGCCGGTGCTCCGCAGTAGACAGTCGCCTGGAGAATCGCCTCGCGGATCTCGAGCTCGGTGAGGCCGTTGCGAATGGCACCACGGATGTGTACCCCAAACTCATTCCAGCTCTTCAGGGCAATAAGCATTCCGATATCTAGCGCAGACGGTTAATGTGCGTTCAACCGTATACTAGGTACAGTGACCTACTGAGGAGGCTTCGTTGCTTGCGCTCGAGGCCTGGGCGCGACCAGATATTTCCCCAAGCCCATCTGTACGCATTGCGAGTCAGCCAAGAAGAAGAAAAATCGTGAATAAGCAAGAACAGGAGCATCGTCTCTTACTCCGTGATCAGCTGCTGTTGAGCGTAAGCGAATTCGCTGGACCCATTCTGCATCGCCTTCTCCACATAGGCCTCTCCAACCACCTCGCGACGGTTCTGGAGACCTTGCTCGAACAACTCAGAGCGCAGCTTATCAATATTTTCCGAAGACATTGTTGCGACTGGGCTAGACATAGGCAGGGAGCTGGAAGATGGAGAGAGATTGCGAAACTGAAGATCCAACCAAACCCTGCAACGCTATGATGGCGATGGACGCTGATCCGGATTCGGCACGTGCCGTGCCAATTGAGGGGTCATTCTAGAGCTTAAGTGTAAAGAAGCTGATCAATAGTGGTTTGGAATGCAGTCCGAAAACGGGGGATAAACGTATTCCCCGCGTTACCCGATGTCCCTATCCCGACGCTATCCCGCTATCCCGCGGCGCATACCTACCTTAGTGTAAGTGCTGTAACGGAGGGTGGTCTCAATAACGATCCTACGAGGCGTACGGGTAAAAGAGCGTGTGTGTTGATTACATCCCTGGGTGCCCCTGCGAGGAGCTATCCCTACTATTTGAATACTAAAGAATGCCTCAGGACCTAAAACCCTAGTAATCCATTAACCCATTTCCGGCGTTCGGAGGCGCATTCGGTAAACCATGTCTCTTATGCTCACGCCACTTACACACCCCACCGCTTACGGGCTGCGCCGTCACAAGTGCTGCCGAGTGGAAGCGAAAAGCTTTATCGAATCTGCCAGTCCCGAATGACATCCCATTTTCTCAGGCTGAATTAGACTTAGCAATATATGAGCCTCTTTAAAGCTGCTGAACTCAGCCAAAGGCAAGAATATAGTGTTGGGAACTATTATTTTCCATCCCCTCTACTTAGTCTAAGTTTTGATGGGCGGTAACGAGGCCCTCGTCACACAATCATGGGATATGCATACGGAAAGGTTACATCGAGTACCATATAATTGGTGATTGAATACCTAGATACAATGGAGTATAAGACTTTGTTTCTGCTTGAATAGATTCGAACTCTACCCGTTCAACCACTCCTCGGTTTTCGAATGAAACTGCACGATTTCAGACTCTTGCAAATGCTGTACATGTTGGGTAGAGCCGCCGCGTCGATACTTTCAATACTGCAGTTGAACCTTCGACCTCTATGTTGACTCGCCGCCTCTTCCCATGCTCGTAAAGTCTTACGACCTCGACCATGTTGCCAAGCCATGGTGTCGAATTGCCAAGTCGCAGCCATCGTGAGGCTGATCTCGCTCTTGATGACCTCATATCTAAAAAAAAAGAATCCTTCTCTAATACCAGGACTCCATACTTCTAACATCTTCAAACAAGGCATATATGCAACTGCTTGACTTGCTATAGTAAGTAGGTAATCTACCTCTTTAGGGCTCATAAGTAATAGCCCAAGTTGGCAGCTAAGAACTAGGCGCTCAACTATGGGGGCAGGCAATGCCTCGCCTGAGGAGATTAAAAGGTTGAAGTACGAGAAGAAATCTCTCGCATCGATGACATATGTAATGGCCAATTCCTTGAGATAAAAGCTGGTAGGAACCGCGACCTGGAGCACCATTGCTAGCCCGTTCCATTTCTCGGAGTCGCTTTGACTTTGAGCTTCAGATATCAATCTGGACCGAGACTGCCAGATAGACAGCGTCTTCAGGGAAGGGATTTGTTCTGCTATCAAGAAGGCGAACCTGTTTCCGATCGCCTGATGGAATATTTGTGTCGTTCCCAGCTGTTGTTCGAAATCGAGTCTCTGAAGGCACGGAAAGCTGCCGCGGAGTTTGAAGAGTAAGATAGTCGAACAGCTCCACGAGATTGATGTGCTGATGGAAATTCCGGTGATACAAGGGACCAGCCCAAAGGGTCCTTGCTCGCTGATAACACTGAATACTTTCAAGTTCCAGAGGTCCATCTAGCACGGCGGGTGACCGACGGTGGATGCAACGGCGGCCACCACGCGACTTCCGATCGCCTGCGTTCAGAACCGAGAAACCGCTCAGTTCAAGCGAAACACCACTTTTGGGTATATCTTCGGTCCAGAGCGCAAGAATAGAGAAAAGCCTTTTCAGATTTTTAGAAAGGACCCTCTCTCTCTCGATAATTGTATGTTGGCCCCCGACCTCCTGAACGCATCGATGGCAAAGATATGCTTCCATTCTCAGACTGAGGGAGATGATCTTAATGAAAGATCTTTGATGCTTTTTGATAGCCTCCTGGAAGCCTTGAAAGTTTAACTTGTCCGGCTTGTCCGGCTCTAGCATCGAAGGCCGAAAGGTCAACTTCTGCCAGAGTAGCGGTTCGAAAAAGCTCTGCCATTCTTCCGAGACAATTGCGTAGTTGGCAATAGGAAGTTTTTCGGAAGTCAAGAGGCTGGCTAAATATTGTAGAATCATGCGTCGGAGCTCTGGTGGAAGACTTGTCCAGCGTGGAGTTGGCGTGCCTTCTGCTTGGACGGCGATGTGCTGCAAGGCTCTGTGAGATGGGAGCTGCATCATGATGGAAAGATAATGTGGTAGGCCGGAGAAGTCGGCAAGCGGGTGGCGAGTGATTTGATCTGAATTTCTTTTGTGGTGTTGAGAAGATGCAAGCCAGAGTTCGTCCCGTAAGTGCGGTCTATCCAGTTTACATCTCCCTGTAGGGGCAATCAAACCCCTCAAACCTTAAACTCTGTCAGAAAGCCTTACTGGTGACTCCCCTGTTTTCCTCTTGCTGCCTTGGTCTCCCTGAACTCTCCATCAAGGTGGCGTCCGTCTCCACATCAGGAGGACAAAGTCGAGAAAACCAAACACTACTTGAAAAAGCGCTATGTACGCAAAAGGCCCAAGAAAAAAATGAGAACCCTTCCCGAAAGCCGGCTGCGACATCACACATCGTGCCCCTACACTAAAGGGCCAGTGAGGACCCCAACAAGGTCCCCGGCATGGAAACCCCTCCAGGTCGGCCATCCCCGTTATCCGGCTGAGCAGGTTGGCTCTGTGGTGTAGAAGCTACGGATAACTAGCTACCTCATCCGCAAGTGAAGCTGTTGCCGTTCTGCTTGCACCAGATGTGGAATCCAAAACTGCGACAGTTATGGGTTGTGACCCATCGCGAGCTGACGTCGCACACTTGCTATGGAGGTTGGAAGCTATGTTAGCATTTTCACGAAGGCCCACACCTCTAGAAATAACAATTTGGTTGGTTGAAAACCGACAGCTCCCGGGCACAAGTAAACCGAGATAACTTACAATATCGCGGCAGTACCAGTTGTCATCGTCCTGCCAGCCACATACATCACACCTGTACCGCGTGTCAGCTGACCCATGGCTGAAGAACCCAGGTCGTAAATTGATACCTGTAGCTCCCAGGCGTACAAGCCTGAGCCACACCGATCAATGCGACTGCCAGAGCGGATAGTCGACAGAGTTGCATCTTTGCAAATATGGCAGTGATGTATTACAATGTTCTCGAGGAAGCTTTGGTTGGGAAGCTGGCGGTCCTTGACAGAACTTTCAGCAGAGACAACCGGGATGCACCTCTTTATACTTGCGGCATCTAGTGTTTTTAGAGGCAAGCAGCTAGCAGATTGCAAATATTGAGAGGCCTTGGCCAGGATTGCATGGAAGGATTGAGCCGGTTACAAAGCTCGTGTGGAAAACGACGCCACAACTACTACCTGCCTCTTTGAAAGCTAAAGAAATTTCCTGAATCAATGCCTTGCACGCTTTCAGGTAGGTCTTCATGAGGTCAAGCTATGGTTGTTGACCCCGCAGTCTTTGAGGATCCTCAGCAGCAGTAAGGCGGCGCATGCGGCAAAATGGCGTATGGCCTCTTGAGATAGAATCTCGTGATGGCCAGAACGTGACACTGCATCTTTAGCAATGTCTTGGCACTGATGCATTTGGGTCTTCGGTTGCCTCTCCTTATTTAGGCTTGATTTAACTGTTCCTTCGCCTCTAGCTAGTCTTCGCTTGGGTCCGACTGCAGGCTGAAATGAAGCGAAGCCGTTTCTAATACTCGAGTCCGAGGTAACCAATTCTCTCTCTTGCTTTGAGAAACTAGACTAAACGGCTGCCTAGAGCTCGGGAAAAAATTGATTCGCTTGGAATAACTTGCTGCAACATTGACCCTTTCGATGCTCTTATGTCTCATCGAAGGCTGCGCTACTTACTGTGCACCCCGCCTGTGTTCAATCCTCAAGAAGGTATGTGCCCATCGCGGCCAGCCCGGCTCCCTCGCCCTTTTCCTTCAGAGTGCGTTGCATCAGTCTGTGGAACAATTCGAGGCCCTCCGTGCTGACCTTCTCCTCGCGCAAGGTGTCCATGATCGTCCCCAAGCCCTTCAACTGCATCGCCACCGAATTGCCAAAGTTCTCGTTCCAGTCTTCCTCGTCAAGCGCGCGGGCTATGTCGGCCAGGTGAGTTACGAAAGTTGACAAAAGGGGCAGCACGATCTGCCTCATCGGCGCCTCCGTAGAGGGCGCCTTCTCCGTGCCTCGGTCCGGCCGCTGCCGCTTGAGCAGGTTCAACGCGACGATGCCGCCGGTGAGCATGCCATTCATGGCGGCGAGGGCGGCGACGTCCCAGAGGCTCGCGGCCCCAGAGTCCTCGGCCACGTAGTGCGACTTCCCGAGGGGCTTCAGAACTCCGTGGATCTCGGAGAACCCGGCCTCGCTTTCGCCGCTGAGATACATGGAGGAGTGCTCCGTGCCGACCAGCTCGGGCGTCACCATGATGGCCCCGTCGAAGTATCTTCGAACGCCGTTTGACTTGAGCCAGGTCTCCATGTCGCGAGCTTGTTGGGAGGTTCCCGTGGTGATGTTGATGACGCAGGTGGGCTGTTCGAGGGGCAGGATGGGGGAGAAGAATTCTTTGATGTTGGCGTAGGTCGAGACGCAGATGACGACAACATCGCTGCGCATCACGGCGTTGCGTAGGTCCAGCTCGAACTTTGCGCCTCTTCTGACGAGATTCATGAGCTTTGGTCGGTCGGGGCTTCTGTTCCACATGGTGACAGTCAACCCAGAGTCGAGCCAGGCGCCGGCCATGGCGGCGCCAATGTTGCCGACCCCGACTATGGTAACATCTGTTTTCGACATATCGATCTGAGTTATAGGACAGTGTCTGCAAGAAAAGGACTTGTGGATATTTTGATGTATGTGTACACATGAGCGAAACCACTCTGTAGACGAGCTTTCCTTCCACGTTTTATGAGCGGGGTGTTTTGATTTTCGTCCGTTCGTCCGCTCTCAGCTTATAAATGCGGAGTTGGTTGTCGTTGTATTCCAAGATCAGTCTTCCCTTCTTTGAGTTTACCGGTGGGAGATGTTTGTCGGCGGCTCGGTTATCACGGCCTCCGGAAGAAGTCACATATTGAAACGAACCCCGCGAGTTGCGGTTTACATGAGTATGGGGCAACATGCCGTGCATGCTTGTGTTGATTTACTTTCCTGTAAAATGGCTTAAATTTGCTTGTTTACAGTACATGATCTCTTCCTATTCTTTGTCATGATCCCAATGTCCGCTTCTCCCCAAGGGGCCCCGGTTCTTGACGATCTTGTGAGGGCGGACTTTGGGTGAGAAGTCCACCCAGGCCGTCGACTTCTCCGCCCAGCCTTTTGCTAGACACATCCTGCGCTTGGATCGATAGCCGAATTCTCTCGTAAATCGGCCAATCGTTTCACGTTTTTCCACGCGGTTGACCGTGGGTACCCATCGGGACTCGTTTCCCGAAGGACCTGTTGCGGAGAAGTCGGATTCCCCGACCCGGTGGGATGGATTCGTTGTCATCAACTTCATGCCGCCGCCCGAGAACGCGTCCGTAGTGCAAAATAAGCTTGAGACTAGTACGAGACGAAAGACGAGGGTTGTGTTCTTCAACTAGGATTGTGTTGTATTAACGAGAGAGCCAACCTCTAAAAAGGCACTACATGTAATTTTACCATCTATCGCACTCACCAACACCAAGCTCGAAATCAGAGCCACCGCCCTTCCGTAGCCAGATCAGAAGTCATTAGTAACCATCAGTCGTTCAACGAGCATTTCTGAAACGTTCAATCGTAGTTGATCCCGTCAACCCCTCCCATCCTCCACTCACAAGCTCGTCGTGCAGCTGGAGCAAGGTGAAGCCGGCGGAGCCGCCTGCTGGCAACCACCCTGCTTGTTCCGGCGGCAACGCCGGGGGAAGATGTTATTCCTCAGGCGCTGATGAATCTTCTTGTAATGCTCTCTCTGGGAAATGTGTCAGCCGAGGGTTTCTTAGTTAAGCCTGGGGGCAGGGGATGAATACTTACCATGTTGTCCTTACGGCTGAAGATTCGATCGCAGTCCGGATGCAGGCAGCGGACGGCGGGCTTGTGCGAGCCCATGTGGCGCTGGAAGTCCTTGCGGGTGGCGAAGCCGACGGCGGCCTGCTGGCAGCGCTTCTCGGTGCAGAAGAAGTACTTCGCGTGGCCGCGGAAGTGCTTGCGCAGGTCGCAGGCGCGGAGGAAGACGCGCGAGGAGCAGCACCCGGAGTAGCGGCACCGCCAGTTGCCGGCGACGTCGAGGTAGCCCATCTGGTGAAGGTCTGCGGGGCCCCAGCCCTCAAGCTCCGGCTCCGGTCCCTTGGGGGGCGATCGCGGGGAGGGTGTCCCGCTGCTGGAGGAGGAGGAGGGAGAGGCGAAATCGCGGTACTCGCCGGGGACGGGGGAGAAGTCCGCGGGAGGTGAGGGCGTGGCGAAGGCGTTGTTGAGGGCGTAGTCGGTCTCTAGGCTGAGGACGGGAGGACTGGCGCTCATCAAGGGCATCGACGATTGAAGGGACTGGAGTGAGAAGGGGTAGAAGAAGCTTTCCATCGCATCTGCTACGGTGTACGGGATGAACTGGGAGTCGAAGGTGTAGCTAGAAGTGGTGCCGTCGGCGACGGGAAAGAAGGTGTAAGAGGTGTTCTCGGTATAAAACTCCATGACGCCTGAAACCTGCAGACAGGGAAGAAGTCAACGTTGTTTTGAAGAAGAAAAGACAGAAATAGCAGAAAACAGAAAGCCGCCCCAGTTGTTATTGTGTGAGTGTCAAGTCGTGATCTGGGGAAAAGGAGGACAGAATGGATCTTGGCAAGAACTGGATCGACGTTGACGTTTATGTATCAGTCTGGCCACGATCTGGATATCCCTCCAACACATCACGCAAAGCCTCAGCAACCCCCCACACCTGAGCGTATGTTAGTCATACAAACAATGTGATATAGCTCGAGGGACGGGATGCAACGTCGGCGCCCTCTCCCAAACGCCGGGTTCGTTTGCATAGCATCCGGCGACGGGGGCCCACGAAAAACCGGCCTTACGGCGGCGGAACCAGGGGGCCGAAGCCACAATCTGCTGGTTGTCTGCTATAGTACCGGGCCCTTCTTCCTTGACATCCAACGACCTTTGTCATATCGGCAGGTAAGTTAGAGTTTAGGTGATCTCAGCAGATCCGTCCCCAAATCGGGGACTGCCGGCCGACCGTTTCAATTGTCAGCCATTTGACATCGGCGTTAGGTGTGCGCCTGTGCCAAGGATCTCGTGGCACGAACAGTTGGGGAAATGAGGGGGCAGTGGACGAGAGGTGTGCGCGCGCTGCTACGCGATTTGCTATTCAGTCGGAGCCCTGGAGAACATGTAACGGCGTCAGATCGCCTGGGGATCAGGACGAGAACAAAGTTGCACAGCCCTTTTGTCCGGGGGGGTTTTCAGCTTCATGTTCTGGATTTCCATAAGAGGGAATGATGTCTTGATGACGTATGTATAGTTGCGTCCCCGTGGGTATAGTCAGTGAGTTTTGTTACTCCGCGGATGTGGCGCCAGGGTGCCATTTTCTAAGCGCTGACTGAAGTTGGCACGGACGACGAAGCGACATTCAGCTCCTAAAATTGTCGACAACTGACGGGGGTTATGCTGGCTTCCCATCATGTGTCTCTCTCTCAGCCGGGAGAAGCCGCCTGTTGCAACTGGGCCGAGATGCCCCCGGCCTTCAAACACGATTGCGATTGGGTCTTGCAAACCTGTCAATTCAAACTCTAAGAGCTTAGGAAGCGCAGAATTCCGAGATGTGTCTCCGGGGAGCCAATCGGCACGCCAGAAGCCAGTCCTTTTGGCATGTTGAGCAGAGCCTGGGTTATCCTGACGAAAACCTCGTGTTCCAATAGGCTTTCTGTTTCTGAAAGGTTGACAACCGCTTGCCAAAGCAATAGTCCATGATTCTATTCCCCGGGCCCAAAGTCAAAATGACCTCCTAATCTCCCATGGGGGCAACAACACAATCCAGACTCTTGGTTATGGGATTCCCGACACTCAACTCAATTCACCAACTTCCCCAGGGCGGATAAAAGTGGGTCTTCTACGACTCTGCTTGAGATGCGATTCGCTCATGGAAATCGACCTCAGCCACGTTAGCTGCATGACCCGAGACGTCAAGGGGGCGCTCCTGTTTACTAGATCGCTTAACTTCCCTGTCATGATCTTGCCCATGTTGTTCCCGGTCTCTATCTCTCCAACCGTCATCTCGAAAGGTCCAGGCCTTCCTCGATGCCGCCACGATCGACGCGCCAAACAATGCAAAACGCCATGGCTGCCAGCGGTTTTGGCTCGTGCTGGGTGCTCACCAGATATGCGATCAGTACGTCAACAGCGGAGGCCTCCTCTCTCAGGTCCAGATCTAGGGTTATGAAACTTATGAGCTTCTGATAAGATCGCCCGCCGAGAAGCAGCAATTGTGCTAGCTCAGGGAGGCTCGGTCGCCTCTCGTGAATTTGCACAAGTTGCCAGGCCCAGTTCGGATGTCTTCTCTCCCGTCCGCCCTCCCTGTCACGTCTATCTGATTTTGATAGCTGCCAAAGGCTGGTTTGGGTTCCAACGCCGGCAGCTGCTCGATGAACACAATGTAACTGATGCAATAAGTCTTCTCGAGACGCGGGGCCTGCTGTTTGCCGCGGCCTGTTCGCCTCCCGGTGTCGCTCGACCGACACCCCGTGGATCGATACGCCGCCCCAGGATCAGGAGATCCAGTATTGTGCCGTAGATCATGTTTGGCCCTCTGGCGTTTCCAGAGACCGCTGCCAAACAAAGAGCTTCCGGGTCCAATCGGAAGCCAGAAGGCCACACACAGCATTTAGGTACTTGTAGTTACTCGTGGAACTGGACCTTCCGAGCACACATCACACCCATCCCGTCAAGCTATCTTGTCGAGCAAAGTGACATCAGATACCACGCAGCATATTTTGATAGAATGACAGATAAGATCCATGATACGATGCCCATTACAGTTCTAAGGAAGCATCAAAGTTGGTACAGCCACATTCTGCATCCCTGGAAGCGTGCCTTCCCCGCGCGGGCCGGAACTCTGAGTTTGTGGTCTTTGATCATCCGTTTCTTGGGCTTCGTTTCGTCTGTGTGTTTTGATCTGATGTTTCAAGGCGCGACTCTACGATGGCAAGTTGCACGGTCGGTACTTGGTCCATAGTCACCAAGTTCAAGGTCAGTCGCTCATGATAGCTCTAGAGATCTAAAGAAATCTAGGTCAGGATCAACGGGATTCAGCTACAAACTGCGTGGGGGGAAGTTGGCCGACAAGGTTGAGCGAATACTATGCCCAGAACGATATCTGAATTAGGATCGGAAGAGTACGAAGGATAGTTGTGTGCTGCTATGCCTTTGGCAACAGATGAGGGCCGTTCAGACGGTCTCTACCCATCCCTTCCATTACCCTCGGACGCGATGTCATCCGTTGAGAGAGGCTATAGAGATGACACGACAAGATGGACAGTCATCGGAACCCGTTTTGCAAAGAGTTGGAAGAGCAACAATGAAATGAAGGGAAACGATCGTACCTGGGAAGTATATCCAGCTGGCGGCCTGCTCAATGTGACATTCGGCGCCGATGGCCGCCTTAGCGAGGCCAGACGCGAACATCGTCCGAATTCCGGCACTAGTCACGTCGTCCGAGTAGATGGAAAGTTGGGAGATGCACAGATGTCGTTCTATGGCCTCGATGATACCCGTTCCTGGGCCGAAGTACTGGGTTCCGTCTGGAAACGACGAAATTTAAGCGCAAGCTTGTCCTTTCAGGGAAATCCATCCGGGGCGTCAGATGGAACCCCTCCAGCTGCCAGGGTGATCTGGAAGGCATTTGCGCAGCCAATCGCGGAGAACCGGCTTCGTTGCGTAGCATAGAGAGTTCAGCTGTACAGCTGCCATGCGACTGCCATGCGACTTCAAGCTAAGCCGGATCCAATCTGCTGAACCAATACCTCAGTTTTTCGACTTAGAAACATGAGTTATGAATACCTCCGACCAATTCCAGCTACTGGTGGGTCGAATCGTCAAAATATGGCACGGGCTGGTGGTTGTCAGTTAGAGAGAGTCACCCATATGACTCACCGTCCCAAAGTCCCTTCGTCTACAAAAGAAAGCTGGAAAGGACACGAGCAAACTCTGATGGACAACCGACATCTCAAATACTCCGAATTTCGGTTCTTTGATACCCCTCCAAGTTTTGACCAGCATAATCTCCATTTCAATCATGCAAGAATCCCGCCCTCTTCCAATCATCCATATAAACGGCTTCCCCGGAACGGGAAAGCTGACGATCGCCCGTATCCTCCTCGGCCTGTTCCGCGACGGTGCTGCCAAGCTAGTGCACAACCACCTGCTGATCAACCCCGCGGACGCGGTCCTGCACCGGGATCAGCCAGGGTACCAGAAGCTCCGGCGGCAGATCCGGTCCGCGGTGTTCGAAACCGTGGTCGATGAGGAGAGCACCCACTCATCGGCATATATCTTCACCGACTGCCAGACGGGCAACGAACTTGGGGTTGCAGTCTGCGAGGAGTACAGGGAGTGCGCGTCGAGAAGAGGCTGTGATTTCGTGCCCATCGCGTTGTGTTGCGACGAAGAAACCAACCTTGCGAGGCTTGCGGGAGATGGTCGATCCGCTCAAGGGAAGCTCGTCGATACTGCGCTGTTGAAAAGGTTTAGAGGGGAAGGAGAGTTGTACACCTTTGACGACCACCCATCGGGGCTTAGGTTGGATGTCTCGAGGATTTCGGCTGAGGAGGCAGCAAGAGCCATCTTCGACTACTTAGTAGAGATAGCTCCTCGTTTGAAAGGCCAGGTCAAGGATTCCGTGGACACATGAAAACAATTACAGAGGAAAAAGGAAAGACGTCGGGAGAATGTCATGACTGAAGCCCAAGGGCATGTGTAAAGCGACTTGATGGATCAAGAAGCCAGACATCTAGAAAGACGAACGTTGAAAGTAATTACGGGTCCAAGACGGCCCGAACGACCAACAGTGAAATGGATTTCAGCTTTCTTCCACCAAGTGACGTCGTGGGATATTAGAGTATGTCTTGCCGCGTTGGCCGCGAGGAGCTTCCCTGGCAACTCGGCTTGGACAATTCAGACTTTTCCCTGATCCACCGGCAGGTCCGGCAGTTCCCGGACCCCCGTCCATTGGGTTCCGAACTCTCGGTGTGATTCGGCGGGCCCTAGTCCTGGGACGAGATCTGAGTCTTTGAGAAGATGAAGGGCATTGAGTTGGTGGGTTTCGCGTCCTTGAAAAAGGGTTGGAGATACGTCATTTGTGGGGTTGAAGAAGTGGTTCTATCCTGACATCTGATCGAAGGGCCAAGGAAAAAAAGTAAAGAAAGAGAGAAAAATACCCCGCGGTCGGTGAAGGTGGAGGTTTCGGTGAATAGGTACATCATCTCACCGAGGTTCACCGGGACGGGATGGTCGGCCGGTCGCTGCAGCCTCGCCGCTCAGCTCTCAACTTCTGAAAAAGTACCAGAAAAGCCCGGAGATAGAGAGGTAATGCAGAAACACTCCTCAGTTTCCACAGGAACATGTGTGAAGCCGCCGTAGCGGGAAAGAATCCCCGTCCTCGTCTCGAGGTACCCGGAAACATCAGCGTCCGCCATCTGCAGCCACCTGTCGCCCATCTGTCATTGGCTCGGAATCCACCCGCCGTTGCGAGTCGTGATTGAGTGAGTAAGCCAGTAAGCCCGCGACCACGGAGTTTATAGCTCATCCCACTCTAACACCACCACCCCATCCTCATCTCACGCCTCCTCGACCGGCCCCCCGCTACTGCTCCCATGTTCCATACCTGCAGGACATCGTCTTTAACAATAAGATCAACGCTGTCTGCAATCTTCCGACCGTCCTCCTCCACATTCACCTCGCCCTCTCTCCTCTCAAAAACCTTCACTCCCCGCACCAACACCAACACCACCACCACCACCACCACCACCACCAGACTCTACCGTCGCGCCATGTCCTCCTCCGCAGCCTCCCTCGTCGAGTCGGCCAAGAAGGCCGCGGCCTACCGCGCCGTCGACGAGCACCTCGACCCCTCGGCGCGCTTCGTCGGCATCGGCTCCGGCAGCACCGTCGTCTACGTCGTCGACGCCATCGCCGCCAAGGGCCCCGCCTTCTGGTCCAACATGACCTTCTTCCCCACCGGCAGCCAGTCCAAGGGCCTCATCCGCGCCGCGGGACTGCGCCTGTGCAACCTCGACGAGAGGCCCCTCACCCCGGAGGGCAAGCTCGTCGCCCTCGACGTTGCCTTTGACGGCGCCGACGAGGTCGACGCCGACCTCAACTGCATCAAGGGCGGCGGCGCCTGCCTGCTTCAGGAGAAGCTCGTCGCCATCGCCGCCAAGAAGTTCATCGTCGTTGCCGGTAGGTCTTCAGCCCCACGGTGCAAAAATGTGAAGTACCAAGCACTCGCTAATAACCCCCAGACTACCGCAAGCTCTCCCAGAGGCTGCTCACCAACTGGAAGGCCATCCCCATCGAGGTCCTCCCCATGTCCGCCCCGGACGTCCTGGACCGCCTCACGGACCTCGGCGCCGTCAAGCCCCTCGTCCGCCCCGGCGCTCCCGGCAAGGCCGGCGAGGTCGTCACCGACAACGGCATGTGGATCATCGACGCCCCCTTCCCCAAGCTGCTCCTCCCCGCCGACTCCCCCGTCGACGGCCGCGACGCGAGCGGCGCCTGGGAGGTCTCGGCCCTGGCGAAGGAGCTGCTTCAGATCCCCGGAATTGTTGAGATTGGCATCTTCCACGGCCTCAACGGCTCGCAGGCCGCGCAGGCCGGCAAGGTCGGCCTGGCGCAGAAGCCCATCGCCGCCTACTTTGGCATGGAGGACGGCAGCGTCAAGATGACCACCGCGTGAGGCAGAGAGGGAGAGAGAGGAGAGGAGGAGCCTATGATTTAACTTTTGATTTAGAGCGATTTTGAATAGACAAAAGGAGTTCAAAAGGGCAACCAACAGAAGCTCAATTTCGTGGTGGTGTTTACTGCTACCATGTTGGTCTAATCTGTTCAGGTGCATATCAGTACATCGATATCGCTCTTCTTAGCAGACGCAGCTCCAAGCAGTCCTGTTCTCTGTTGCTGTCATCTCCCGATGTCTCTGGTTTTTCTCCCTATTATTTCAATCATCTTGCCCAAGAACACGTGAGAACGAACTGGTACCAGTCGTAGCCAAGGGAACAGCCAAACTGGAGTAGACGTTGGCAGTCTATTTGTATCTGTATCCAACACCACTCTGGTGCAGCCGTTCTACAGGTCCCATAGTCAACTTCAACCACGGCGATCTTGAAGTGGTAGTAATGGTGCGCTTCTCAGCTATAGGTGACAACAAGGAGTATGCGACAGCATGCCACCTCAGAGGGGCTCTGGGCACACCAACCATGGAGCTAGCACTCACACAGCCCATTATCACATATGAAAAGAATCGTCACAATGGTTTCTAACGTGTATACTTCTTGTATTGGATCCAAATGATGCGTCTAGACATTACTTCTCATCAAGCCATCAGAGTCGAGCTGGTTCCATCCAAGCGATGGTGTCGGGTACATCCTACATCGATGCCCAACTACATGTTTCGTTCTCCTCAACGCCAATAATATATATCCCCAAGGCAAGATTAGAAAGATTCTATGATTAATACAGGAATGTGGCAAAAGGGGTTGGTATCAGGAAAGACAGGCTATCGAACACAGCTGGAAATCGAAACACCTTTGTTCGTCTCGTCTTCTCAAGCCGCGCCGGCGAGGTTCTTGGTGTTGAGCTTGCCCCACCTCGAGCCGAGCGAGATCAGGAATGACACACCGGCGCCGGCAATGGCGAGGGCAAAGGCGACCTTGAGCCCGTCCATGTAAGCTTGGATGACCCCCGGGACATCCTCGGGAGAGAAAGCGGTGCGGATCTGGGTGGCGCCAGTGAGGACGACGAGGTTCGGGTCGACGCCGGGGACGTTCTCGGCGACCTTCTTGAGGACGGTCATGAGGAAGCCCGACTGGGCGGCAGCGACGTAGAAGGCACCTCCGACAGTTTGGAAGACTGATGTCAAGTTAGCGGCGCGTTCAAGGTAGATAGATTAGATCAACTTACACAGCAGGACGGCGGTTGCGGAGGCCATGTCGGTCTCACTGACGGTTCCCTGGACGGCGATGATCGGGACTTGGAAAGCTGCTCCCCAAGCAAGACCGGCGAGGACCTGGTAGCCGATCCACTTGTCGCTGCCGGTGCCGATGTCGAGCGTGTAGATCAGGCCGGCGCCGACCGTCGCGATAGCGGCACCAACAACAAGAATCGGCGTGTAGTAGCCCGTCGCCGAGATGGAAATGCCGGACGCGACGGTAGCGATTGTGACGGCGATGATAAGCGGCAGGTTGCGCACGCCGGACATTGTGGGAGAGGCATTGTCGACAGACTGGAAGTAAATAGGCAGGTAGTAGACCAGCACAAAGTAGGCACCGCCGAAGAAGAAGGCGTACGCAGACGAGATGTAGACTGTACGGTCGCTGATGAGGCGGGGCGCAATCATGGAGCGCTCACCCTGGTACCACTCCAGGACGATGAAGACAATGACGATAAGCCCGAAGCCGACGAGGAGGCCGATGACGACCGACGAGTTCCAGGGGTGGGCGTGGCCGCCCCACTGCAGAGCAAGGAGGAACATAATGGTAGCGCCCATGATCAAAGCGGTACCGATGAGGTCCATCTGGAGGAACTTCTCCAGCAGGCTGGCCTTCACGGGCACGGCCTGGGGCGGGGTGTGGAAGAAGAACAGGATAATGGCGGCAGAGACACCTCCGATGGGAAGGTTGATGTAGAAGCACCAGCGCCAGCTGACGTGGTCGGTGAAGGCGCCGCCGATGAGAGGGCCGATGACGGACGCGATACCGTAGGAGGCGCCGATGATACCGGTGAAGGTGGGTCGCTTGTCGGGCGGCGCGGAGAAGCCGATGATGGTGTAGGCGCCGGAGCCAATGCCTGCTGCACCAACACCAGCGATGGCGCGGCCGACGATGAGGGCAACGGAGTTGGGCGCAACACCGCAAATCAGACTGCCAACCTCGAAGATGAAGATGGAGAGGAGGAAGGACGTCTTGAGCGGGAAGTACTTGTAGGCCTTGCCCCCTGTTCACGATGTTGTTAGTGGTGAAGTCGACAAGGAGGAAGAGGGAATCAAGCTTACATGTTGACTGGAAAGCCGCAACACACATGAAGAAGGCGGCTCCGTACCAGGATACTTGGTCCAGACCCTTGAACTCGTCGGTGATCTTGGGGATGGCGGTTGCGACGATGGTCATGTCGAGGGCGACGAGGAAGATGCTAAGGACGAGAGCAACAACGATGAAGGCAAGGAGCATGCCGGAAGGGTACTCGGCGTTTGCTTGCTCCTGGGGCTGGAACGAGCCGAGCTCTTCGTCGGTGCCAGTGCCGGGGTCCTCCTTCTTGACGGCGCCATCGTCGGCGAGCATAGACGGCGCCGGGGTCTTCTCCGGGTCTGTCTCGGCCCCGCGGTCGTTGCGGTCGCGGGGTGTAACGAGAGTGCTTGTTGTTGATGTCATTGTAACGGTAGTAGGGCGTAATTGTGCGATTGTGGTTGTAGGAATTAAGTTTTCTTGTCAGCGAGGTCCCTTTCTCGAGCGGGATCCTGGTCGAGGTCCAGGCTTGCGGGGGTTAGAGTTTGATGTCTCTGATGTGCGTGCCACAAGATGAAGCAAGAGCATCCGGAGGGGAGGAACCGCGTTCTTTATGTATCTGGAAGACACAATTAATCGAGCGCGTAGTTAGGGTCGGACTTTGGGGAACGTTGACGCCGGCCCGCCGCTCGGAGGAAGGAGACTGACTGTAGACTGGAGACTGGAGACAGGCTAGGCAGATTTGTCTAGCTCTGGATGCAGCAGACGCAGTGACAAGTCGGCGTGGGTCATCCTCCGCGCATCATCTAAGACGGCAGAGACATTCTACGCGATGGCTCATCATGTATGGTGCAAGACCAATTAGCACGTACCATGTTGCATGAGCATAACAGTAACGCGGCGGTAGGAAGCCCAGCCAAGAGCAAAGCGTTAGGCTGGAGTGGTACATCTGCAGGAGTGTTTTCTTGGGGGGTCTCACAATCGGACGGCGTCATTGGTAAGCCCTATGTCGGCGATACATCGAGACCGAAGTGGACAATTAGGCCGTCCGATCGACTTGGGCGTTGCTGCTTGGTAACCACGACAGTCAATCTCCGCCGGCGTGCCGCATGTTAGATCTTGGAGTGCTTTCTTTGCGGCCAGGCGCCGCATCTCATGTCTGTCGTCCTCGTTGACAGGGTGTGTATCTGGAATGTTCTGAAAAAGTCCGCAACAACATCACATCCCTTGCGGATATGGGACCCTCTCGGGGATGATTCTGAGGCTCACGGCATCCCACAGGACTGCAGGGTACCACTTGCTTACGGTACAGGTACAGGCTGTGCCTTGTCTGATGGCGCAAGAGCTGCAGCTGCATCTGCATGGATGCCCGTCGCGCATGGTGCAGTACCGGTTCCGCCGACTCGGTGGAAGAAAAGGGACGCAACTTCGCAAGGCAACGCGCCAGTGCCAGCCGGCGGAGTTTGAGCGAAGCGACGCGACGCGGTGGAGAGAGTCTGAGCCGACGGCACTTTTGGGGTCGATCCGGCACCAGAGGCACACAAGTAGTGTGCACTTGCGACCGCGCCTGGTCGGCTGTTGAATCCGTGTCTCTTGGTCCTGTTGGGAATAGCTCAGTTTCACGAGACATCCTCTTCGAGGGCTGCAGACGGATAAGGCTGCGCTTGCTGGCCACTCAAAGACGCCACATCATCCAAAATTCAGCGCCAGTGCCCGTCGTAAGGCACCTCGGACCAATGTTTCCCATGTTGATTTGTAAAAACGGCCGTGTGTCTTTCTCCCCTGCCGGTGACTCGTCCGGGTTCTGCGGACTTTGCGCGGAGAGATTCGCACGAATACCCCGATGACGCGCGGAGACTAAATCGGTCACGCCCCGAGCCTACGACTTGTTGGGCTGTTTCGTTAAGCTTATTCGTCCTCGAATTGGTGCCCGTCAGATGCGGTGGAGTTCGACCCTGAACGGACGGGAAGTAAGCTTGTTCAAGAAGCATTGCTCGGCGTTCGAGAGTCCATGATGACCAAGGCACTTGAGCACGTAATACCACGTAGGTCGGTTTGCGTCGTCGACGATGATTCCGTGCGGGCGCGATCGACTCCCGACAATGTGGGAGAGGCATGTCGTAAAGCTGGCGAATGGCATCTCGGGGCGTCTGTCTGTGCGAGTAAGCTGAGAACGCCAGAACACAAAGGCATGATTCACTCGCCGATTCACTGGAGTCGACGCTCGAGTCGGGTCGAGGCACGAGAGCAAGGGGGCCGGCTGGCCGTCTGGCCCTCTGGCCGTCACGAGTGGCTTCGGGACGCAGACTGCGGGCTAAGGTCAGAGCGAAGCCACTGATTCACGATAATGCCGTCCAGACCCGGAAATAGGAGTTAGTCGGAGAGGCTCAGAGAAGCCAGCAGGCCGTGACGATCCGAGAACCTGGCAGGCCCTGCAGGTAGGCTCGCTTCCATGAGGACGGACCCGAAGAGAATTCCGGGTGCTGCTAGAGAAGCGTGTCTGCTGTCAACGCCAAGGGGGTCCAAGGTCCAAAGGGGGGGGGGGCCAAAGGGGGGGGGGGCCAAAGGGGGCCCTTGGAAGGCACGAGGGTCGTTGGTGATTTCCTTGTGTGCCAATGTTTTCGTCGCACGTGTCGGTCAGATTTGCCGCACTCAGATTTACGAGAGATGCAGGTGAGATTAGGTAACGAAGGAAAGGGCAGATGATGATAACTACTTAGGTAGGTAGGTACCTCACCGGGTACTTACCTAGGTGCGGGACTTGAGGTATTACTACTAGACCTATCTAAGCAGGAAGGAGAGGGATGAAAGACACCAGGACAAGTCCAGATGTACTACTGATACCGGGCAGCCGGGCAACCCGAGGGAAGGTGCAGACGATAGGCAGTGGAATGGGATAGGTTGGGAATGGGAACCTCCACCTCCCTATGGGAATCGTGTGCAGCAGGTACCGTAAAACAGCAAGAGCCACCACCACCCGTGAGCACAGGTCGTAAATCTGCCTCGATTGTGCCCTACCGCGCGATGCTTTACTAGGGATTATCCAATCAAAACAACTCCGGTCCCTCCATGATGGCTCGAAATAGATGGGAAGGAAAGGGTGAGTGGGTGACAACCAGCCTGGCGGAACGCCGCCGTCCTCCCCACCACCGCCGCATCACGTCAACCATCTGATTACCAAACTCCGCCAGCATCCGCATCCGCATCCATTCGGTGTATTACCGTCTCCCTGGATTCACGCTCGGCTGCCAAGATGATCCATCCGTCCCATGCCAACCCGTGCAACTGGTAGTAGGTGTTTAGGCGCTAGGTACGATGTTTCACTTGGGACGGTGGTACAATCATCCTCCAACATGGATGCAGATGCTTACGTGGGATGAACACGCTCCGCCGCCCCCATCCCGGACTCGGTTCGGCTCACCTTCCCTCCCGTCCTTCGTCCGCGAACTCGGATGGACTCGAAGTCCAGCTGCAGGCCCATCTGCCCGGCGAGGCTCCTGCCGTGTCTTGGGGGCCAATGGTCGCGCACATATAAGAACAGAGCCAACCGCATTTCAGGCTGAACATACATACATACATATCTACGTAGGTAGGTAGTACACTCACTACCTGGTGTCGGTCAAGTGCAGGCAGCAGCAACCTGGGTGCCCAGCGGCGCCCTCGTTGCGTTCGGTCAGATGCCTCTCTGCAGTCTCCGGGTTCGTCTCAACATCAACTGCATTTTCGGGAGAAGTACCCATCATCCATCATTCACCCTAAGATGACTCCAGTTTTCGTCCCTCCGTCCTTGCCCCCCTCCATCCCACGTACCACCTATGTATCCCAGACTCAGACCTGTCTCCAAGCCTGTCTAGCAACGCTCATCTTAGCGAAGACGGGAAACATGAAGTCTCCTATGTCCGTCCGGTATCACTCGCCATGCAGTGTGCCTCTGTTCTCCTGAATACCGCATGAGGTGATACCGAGCATGTGCAACTTCCCCGCAGCTTCCAGCTGGCACAGGCAGGTCATTGGTTTCCTTCTCCTTGGCGGCACTCATCCCTCTCGTCTTTCCATCACCACCTCACATGTTCGCCAAATGCTACTTGGCGGAGGATCCTGCCATCTGACATGAGGCGGTTGACCCCAGATTTTGGAATTGCCCGTTAGGATTGATTCTCCGGAATGGATGCTCGGCTTTCAGTATTTGGACGGATGGAGCGATGCGATTGGACCTGCGAGTATATAGGCTTCGGGACGTCGCTCAATCCAAGCGCAAGATTTCGCACCGTTTGCCTCACTGTAAAGGTCGCTGTATTTGCTGTGATTTCAGTGGTGCCTTCCCCGTCACGACACTGTGCCCAGAAGCACTGGTACCCACTGTATTGCCGTTTTCTACCGCTAACGACAGCTTCAGGCTGCAACCACCTCAACCACCTCAACCACCTACATCACTGCTCCGTCCCTCCCTTCATCGGATCGGATTGACTTCGCAAAGACCAGAGAAGCATGGCGGACGCTGCGCCACAGCCCAAATCCATTCTTCGCGGTCACAAGGCTCAAGTCCACGCCCTCAGGTTCATTCGCGGCAATGAGCGTCTGGCCAGCGGAGATGCGGATGGCTTCGTCGTCCTCTGGGACCTCACCATCATGCGTCCGACGGCCGTTTGGCGCCCACACGAGAACGCCATCCTGGGCATCCAAGGCTGGGGAGCGAATCGCATCATAACGTGAGTGTTTCCGAGCCGTTTCCGAGCTCTTTTCTCTCTCCGTTGTTGCAACTTGGCTCCTCTGACTCCTGTGTAGGCACGGCCGGGATCATAGGCTCGTTGTCTGGCAACTGGGCCGGGAGGATGAAGCCCTTCTCAGCAAGAAGCTGCCCCTCGACGACACGCCAGAGTCCAGGCCACAGCCTCGGATTCTGCACACGGTCCAAGTCAACACCATGAATTTCTGTTCGTTCGCGTCGTGTGTGCCCCGCGCCGGCGACGACAACGCATCTGAGACGTCCGGCTTGCTGCTGGCCGTACCAAACACCCTGGCTTCGGAGTCGGTAAGTCCGCCAAACCGGCTCCCCTTTGCACTATGTCCGGGTCCTAAGCCCGGCATCCACCGGCGTGCGTCTTCGGGTGGACTTCACCTGCATGCGAGAGACCCTTCGAGACCCCCCCGAATAGGAACCTAATCCGTGAGCCGCGGCAGGTCGACATTTATGAGATACCGTCGCAGAGGCGCATTCACACTGTCAAAACCAGCGATAAGAATGGCATGGTCATGGCCCTGGCCCTACTGTACCTTGACGGAAACTCGTCTACGACCTCCTCGGCCAATAGCAGCCGCAGCATCTTGACCCTCGTTACCGCCTACGAGAACGGCCTGGCAACGGTTCTGCAGCTTGATCCCTCTGGAACATGGAACACAGTCTACTTGTCCAGGGTCCACCAGCAGCCCATTCTCTCGCTCGACGTCGTCGCGGACCAAGGATTCTTTTTTACCTCTGGTGCAGACGCCGTCGTGGCGAAGCACCCGCTTTCCGGCAGCCCTAACTCCGCCGTAGACGAACAACCGGTCCAGGAACCGCTGAAGATCTCCAACACCAAGCACTCCGGCCAGCAAGGCTTGCGCGTCCGGGACGACGGCCGCATATTTGCGACTGCGGGGTGGGATTCTGCCGTCCGCGTCTACTCTTCCAAGACCCTGAAGGAGGTGGCGACCCTCAAATGGCACAAGGTTGGATGCTATGCTGTTGCCTTAGCCAGCGTCGCCGCCAGCGACCCTACGGCGGATGATACCCGAACAGGGGCTTCAAGCGAACCCCACGAAGCGCCGCCGCGCGATCTCGTCTCGCGCTCAGGTCAATTGAGCGTCAAGGACAGGCGCATTCTCGGGGCGCAAACCGCCCACTGGCTAGCCGCTGGGAGCAAGGACGGCAAGATTTCCCTATGGGATATTTTTTGATGACGTTCTCAAATGGCTTAGCGCCCCTCCCCTTATGGGATATCGGCACCTAGGCTTCTTTGCCGTAGTGTCGTTGTCCATTATCCCTCGGGTGAGAGCTACTGCGACGGTCTACGTCTAGTGCGGAGGCTAAGAGTATCGACACTGGCGTCGCCCTTTCATATGTTGTTTATCACCTAGGGCTTATGCTTGCGCATTCGGGAACTCGGTTGCCGTTCAAGTCGGCCTGCAGTCGAGCGTTCCGCATGTACGTCGGCTCCGCATCCATGATGGGCAGGACGTCTACACTACGGCCCTACAAGGATCGTGGCCTTAGTATCCGTAGTCTTGGCCTCGTCCCATCGAGCCGCTCCTTCTAGTGTCTAGTGTCGAGTGCTAGCAGAGTAATACCCCATTGGTCCAGGGGTATACGAATTCCTGATTGAGAGATGTTTCCATAGAGAAGTTGGCAATCAAGCAACTGCCCGTGCGGCTCCGAAAGTCCCTCTTTTGGCTGACGTGAGAGTGAAGTAGGTGGACCTATATCGTGGCGTTCCTTCAACAACAACCCCTGCCATTCAGGCGGCTAAGGTGTCAATGGACTAGGCCCAGTAAATGGACGCAAACCGAGTTCAATCGATGAATGATGGACCGCATAGGAAATCCGGCCGAGGTCGCCGTGGAGGAACCCCGAGGATTTGCGGGCGACCGTGGAGAGCGCTTGTTTGTCCCGCGGTGCTCCACCGATGCAATGTGACCTCGAGCATCCAACTGCATGCGTATAAGAAGCCAGCTCCCAGCTGGTCGTTACCACTTCTTGGTTGAGGTCGCCATTCAATCTACTCCTCCCTTATCTCTTCCCATTCAGGCCTGGAAAATACAGCGTTGCAACCGTTCCATTCGCATAGACGCTCGAGAAAGACTGCCAAGATGTCGTTCACCGGCGAGGAATACAAGAACGTTGCCGCGCAAGGCATGAACGCCTACGCCGCGCCCTCGCTCTTCCAACCTCACAAGGCTCGCCAAGCCATCCGAGATGCCCACGAGAAGAAGATTCCTCCTCTGATGTGCTACTACTCCGGTCTCAGCGCGCTTCCTATCACGCGATTCCTCGCCCCTCTGGGATACGATGCTGTCTGGATTGACTGGGAGCACACTTCCTGCAATGTCGAGACCATGACAAACGTGAGTTAGACACCAGAGCTGAGGTTCTTGTTGTCGAGCCATAGCACTAACACAATGCCAGATGGTCCACGAAGCCATCTTCATGAGCCAGGGCCGAACCATCCCCTGGGTCCGGTGAGTATCTCTCAGACCCCGGTTCCACGCGCTGCGATGCTAATATCCTCCCCCAGTGTACCGGGCCACGACCACGCCGCCATCGGCTACGCCCTCGACGCCGGCGCCAGCATCGTCGTCCCGCAGGTCGACACGGTCGAGCAGGCCAAGCACGTCGTTTCGGCGGCCAAGTACGGCACCAAGCAGAACGGCTCCCGGTCGGCGCCGCCCTTCCGCCTCATCCCCTTCTGCACGGACACGCCCTACGACCCCAACAGGGACATCCACAAGTGCGTCAACGACCAGGCGGCCATCATGATCCAGATCGAGTCGGCCGAGGGCGTGCGCAACCTGGACGCCATCCTCACCGAGGTCCCGGACATCGACGTCGTCTGGTTCGGCACCCTCGACGCCCGCGTCAGCATGAACCTGCCGGCCAACGTCGGCGGCCCGCAGAACGAGCCCGAGTGGATCGAGATCTCGAAGCTGTTCTTCGAGACGATCGACAAGCACGACAAGCCGTACGCGGGCTTCTCCTTCTTCACGCCGCCGTACGGCAGCGTCGAGAAGTTCCAGGAGGCCGCCAGGCGGATGAGCATGATCAGCATGTCCGCGGACGTGTTCCACCTCATGATGATGGGGCAGGACCTGCAGCAGGGCAGGCAGCTCGCCGCCCCCGTGTGGGAGGAGGGCCGCGCGAAGAAGAACGGAACGAACGGGGAGGCGAACAAGAATGGCAAGGAGACGAACGGCAAGTCTTCTTGAAGCCGCGAGGCTAGAGGCATGGACGTTTTCTAAGTCTTAGGCAGGTTTACCTTTGCGATCGAACTGAGCTCGACGGAGCTCAGGAGGCAGAGACGTGCCAGTTATGTGCAGACGACAAACAGTAAAAGAAATGAGACATGATGATTAACTTCGTATCTTACTGATCTGTGTTCAACCTCCCAACCCTATAAAACCTCCAATTCTGATCCCTTCCGTCTCTTGAACTTCTTCCTTTCCTCTCCATACCGAGGATCGGCTCTCAAACCCATCCTCAGCCGCGTCGGGCCTCTTCGCTCACGAATGTCGGGGCTGCAAACGACCAGATCACAGCCATTGCACTTTCCCGGCTTGTGTTTCTTCTGCCTATAAATGGGTGGCATACTTTTTGCTTTACATTGCTTTGCTGTGCTGACGGCTTTGCAGATTGGGCCGGGGGCCTCACAGGTGGGAGTGCGCGGGGGCTCGGGGGCGCCCGTGCACACTCACATATTCAATTTTTGGGAACTTTCTCTCCTTTGGGAGATTTGAATGCCTTCATGGTGTTTCTTTTTCTTTTCGCTTTTTGCACATGGTTAGGGGACGGGGAGAGGTGAAGTTGAAATTGTATGCGCAGGCCAAGATCCAGATCACTGCCTCGATCTTTCTTTGGGGGCTATTGAGGGGGGATGTCAGACAAAATGAGACACTGCTTCTTGCAGTATGATTGGACAATAATATGCTTGATGGCCACACTGGCTCCTTTCTCACATTGGTTGGCTGCATGGTTGAGTTGCGGCCCGTTCTCTGCCCACGCTTTACACAGTAAGGTGATCGATCCCAAGGCTAGATGTTGCTCATTGTGAGTCACAGTCTCAGCAGAGCGGGCTGCCAAGCAGAATCACCATCCGCCTTTGTCCAAGGTCGTCTGTAGTGATGCACCAAGCCAATGATGTGTGTCAAAGAACCCACAGAAAACCTGACTGCATATCCCGCGATGACAAACCTGCTGCTGACTTTTACACTAGGACCAGCTGTGGTCAGTGTGGTGGCCAGCTTCTCCCACTACAGCCGGTGGCACTGGGTGGATTAATAATGCCAATCTCTTTCCACCTCATTCCCTTCGACAGTGGTGCTGGTGGATTGCAGACAAACAGGTGCAGGATTCTATATATCCATGGCTGGAATAGCAGGGATTTGGTCATAGAGTGACGAAAGCCCGCCACTGCCGCGCGACGGACCCTGAAATTTAGGAAGGAGGCGTGCCACGTGACCCCCGATAAGCCCTCCGCCATCCTTATCTCCAAAAAATTTGGACATCCCACTCCCTCGCGATCAACCCCGCCACAGCAGCCCAATTCTCCCAGAGCAGATTCCCCCCTCCCCTCCCCGTTGCCGTCCTGCCAACATCTCGCAACTCGAACACAAACACATAGGGGCACCGAGGGATACACACAACACAATGTCGACCGCCACGATTCTCTGCTGCAACTGCGGCGCCCCCATCGACGGCACGACCGCCGCCAACGCCCTCTGTTACGACTGCATCAAGCTGACGGTCGACATTTCCAACGGCGTTCAGCGCGAGGCCACCCTCAACTTCTGCCGAGACTGCGACCGATGGCTTCTGCCCCCCACCAGCTGGATCGTCGCCGCCCCCGAGTCCCGCGAGCTCCTCGCCCTCTGTCTCAAGAAGCTCAAGGGCCTGCACAAGGTCCGCATCATCGACGCCTCCTTCGTCTGGACCGAGCCGCACTCGAGGCGAGTCAAGGTCAAGATCACCATTCAGGATGAGGTTCAGAGCGGCGTTCTGCTGCAGCAGTCGTTCGAGGCCGTCTTCATCGTCGCCTACCAGCAATGCCCCGACTGCGCAAAGTCGTACACGGCCAACGTCTGGCGCGCCTCCGTCCAGGTCCGCCAGAAGGTCCTGCACAAGAGGACGTTCCTCTTCCTCGAGCAGTTGATCATGAAGCACGGCGCGCACAAAGATACCCTGAACATCAAGGAGGCCAAGGACGGAATCGACTTCTTCTTCTCTGCCAGGAATCAGGCCGAGAAGTTTGTCGACTTCCTCAACTCAGTGGTGCCCTGCCGCGTCAAGAAGTCGCAGGAGCTCATTTCCCAGGACGTCCACACGTCCACCAAGTCATACAAGTTCACCTACTCGGCCGAGCTGATTCCCATATGCCGTGACGACCTCGTCGCCATGCCCATCAGGCTGGCCAAGGCGTCGGGCAACATCTCCCCCCTGGTTCTGTGCCACAAGATCGGCACGGCCGTATACCTCCTCGACCCCAACACCCTCCAGACAGCAAGCATTCCCTCAGACATCTACTGGCGCGCACCTTTCCACTCCCTTGCGGACGTGAAGCAGCTGGTTGAGTTTATCGTCATGGACATCGAGCCGACGGGCGTGTCAAAGGGCAAGTGGCACCTAGCCGAGGTGCAGGTCGCGCGCGCGTCGGACCTGGGCGTCAACGACAAGACGTACTTCGCGAGGACGCACATGGGCAACCTGCTGCACGCGGGCGACTCGGTGATGGGCTACATGCTCACCGGCACCAACTTCAACAACCCCGAGTTCGACGCCATCGAGGAGTCGCACGCGTACGGCTCGACGATACCTGACGTCATGCTCGTCAAGAAGCACTACCCGCGCAGGAGGAAGAACCGCAACCGCAACTGGAAGCTCAAGCGCATGGCCAAGGACGAGGGCGAGCTGCTGCCCAAGCAGGCGGACCAGGACCGCATGAACGAGGAGTACGAGCAGTTCCTGCGCGACGTCGAGGAGGACGACGAGCTCCGCGCGACGATGGCCGTCTACCGCGCGCAGAACCAGCACAAGCCCGCCGACCCGGATGCGATGTCCATCGCCGAGACGGAAGACGACGAGGGTCCGAGGATTGACATGGATGAGCTGCTGGACGACATGGATGAACTGCACATTGATGGTTAAGCTTAGCCGGGAAGCGAGGGGCGTGTGCGCCGTATGCGTGGTATGCCGTAGCAAGGCGATTACGCATACGGCGATTACGGACTACTGCGTGATTGCGATGGTTCCGCGGGAAGCCGTCCCCGGGGCTGCGGTCCCGGTGGGGTGTTAAGGTTAAGTGTCCGTCTGCGGGGAGGAAGTTGGTTTTACCGCCTTTCCCTTTCCTGTCATGACTTGTCTAGACACAAGACGCTGGGCTTTTTCTCGGGCACCACACGAAATATGAAAGAAGGCAAAAAAAAAAGGTCAGGGATATCACCACAAAAGCATGGGATGGTTCGGGCAGGGTGGGTAGGGTAGGGTAGGGTTGGCCAGGCGTGTGTGTATGTGGGTGCATCAGATACCGCAAGGCGTTGCGTTGCCTCTGCTTGAGCGGTTGGAAATGAGTGAATAGAAACAGACCACAACGTGGTTCATGCGCTTCAACTTCTGTCTGTCGTTTGTCCGTCCGTCCGCGCCCGTTATCGCCGTCGGCGATGGGAGAGCACTGGCCAGCAGAAGTCGGCGACGTGCCGGTTCAAAAACGTGCGCAAACTCTGTTTCCATCGTCGCCCAGCTTACTCATGATCAAGGCCTTGGTAGCAGAAGCAAACGGAGGGGGCGTGTGAGGGAGGACTCGGGCGGCCCCATCGACGGACGTGCTTCCGGCACTCACCGCACGTCCTCCCCCACGATCCCGGTTATTCTCGCTGTCGGTCTTTTTTAAACAACTTGACCTTCCCTTCCAACGCTCGCCGTCCGTGCTGTTCCCCCCGCCAAGGTGCCGAGTGTATGGGACGCGGCCGGCGGAAAGGGGGGGTGTGAGGGCATGAAGAAAAGATTGTTTCCTCTTCCCTCTAATCGCCGACTTCCCCCATCGCCGACTGCCTTATGGGCCAATGCGGCTCGGCACCCCGCGGAGCCACCACGGGTTCGACCGTTCGTAGGCCCTCCCCCCGTCGAGCCGCAACCCCCTGGGACGGCAAGGCTCCCCTACGATGGCATTTCCCTGATCAGTCGAGACCCAGACCAGCCCAGCTCAGCCTTCTCAGCCATGGCCCAGCCCTGGCCCTAGCCTTTTCGGCGATGTCGTTTCAGAGCATCGCGAGTCCGAGGACACCCATCTGCCCTCTCCCAAGACGGACAATCGGCGCGCGCGCCTCTCGGCGTTTATGCTGGTCCACCACCCACCACCCTTAAGACCCTGATGCATGGTCGTTGGTCTCGATCTCTAGGGCTGGGGCCGGGGTTGCATAGACGCCGGCGCCGATGGGCCTCGTGGCCTTTGCCGTCCGCTCCCGCAACACGCGCACAAACCGCCCCCTTTTTCCTTCGCGTCCTGTTCCCCGGTCCTCTCTATCCCCAGACTGTTGCCGTCTAGGCGCGCCCGTACCAAGACCTCGGCGTGCCTCGTCGACCTCCACTCTTCCCGATCGTGCCGCTGTGGACAGAGTGAGGGTGCTTGTTCGGCGCCGCGGGGGAGGGGGGGGGTGGGGGGTGGGGGGTAGCATAGAAGAGCGGACTCCGACGGAACTTGGTTTTTGTGCGGCCGGGAAGATAGGGGGAGGCGGACGGTGGAGCGACGCCGACCTGTCATCTGGAGAATTGGGCCGTGCGATTCGGCCAATCATCAAAAGTTTTTTGCGTTGAACGCCGGCTTGTGGTGGTGGTGCGGCCGTGTATGCTCGCCGGATAGAAGCTGTGATGGAGGTGGTGATGGTTTCTTGAGCGAACGATGGGCTGCTGCGAACTCGATCCCGAGGATTCTTGTGACGTCTTGGCGGCTTGCGTTTCTTGACTTGTATTGTTGCTTTTGATCGTGGTGGTTGTTGATCCGTTGTGTCGGTCTAGTGTGCATGTGTGTGTGGGATGTCGTGATAGGGGTTTGTGAGGTTATATTCGCCCTATGCGAGTATCTTCTCAACACCATTCATTGCACAGAACAGGAAGAGATCGCGATGTTGGTTTCTGTTATTGGAGTTAAGAACCCCGCAGTTTATATAGTAGAATGGCCCAATATTACAAAGAACACAGTAATATCACCCACGCGTGCTCTGGTCCATCCCCACAGTCCCACGATAATAATAGACTGACATGTTCCCAATCGACCCAAGACCACGGCCCAGTTCATCGCCTCGCCGCCAAGATGCCAGATGTAAATCATCACCGGCCTCTTGGCAACGTTGTTTCTGTTCATCTCCAACAAAACACCTTGGCCGACCCGCTCAGCCTCAGCCTAGTCTAGGTAACTGCCGGGTCGGACACACGCCCCCCCCCCTCAACCCCCCGTCACGCCAAGTTTGCCAACGAACCCGATCCAGAGGAACCTTTTCGTCCTATGATCCAACCTCGATTATGCTTCACTAGGTGACTTATACACAAGGGGAGAGAGAGGTGGATAGGTGGGGAGAGGGGCCGCGAGCCGAAGCCCACGCCCTCGCCCACACACACCCGCCGCCCACCTCAGAAGATCTTGCCGAGCACCCTCGCAACGTCCCCTGCCGGCTTCCCGCCGCTCGCCGCCTCGCTCTTCCTCTCCGCCAGGGGTATCTGCTTGAACACCGTCCTCCTCTTCCTGTCCTCTGCCGCCGCTTCCCCATCCTTCCCAGGAGCCGCGGCCGTTGCCGCCGCTTCCGCAGTAGTGTCCGCCCCCTGCTTGCCGCGCTTCGCCTTGGTAGCCGCGATGCCGTCCAGCACGCGCGCGCGCTCGACGTTGCGCACGAACTCCTTGTTCTCCTTGGTGGCCTTGCTGATCTCGGCGCGCATCCGGCTCGTGCGCTCCGCGTTCTCGGCCGCGATCTGCTCCGTCAGGTGGCGCCACTTGAACCCCTTGAGGTACTTGAGCGTCCAGATGTCGTCGTGGTAGTACGACCCCTTCTTGCCGCCGATGGTGCGCGCGTTGAGCAGCTCGCAGGCCGCCTTGGCGTGCGCCTTGCGCACGAACTCGACCCAGCCCTCCGTGTAGGACCGCTTCTTGTTGCCGCCGGCCTTCACGCGCCGCGCGTGCGCCGCCGGGTCCTCGGGCGCGAGGAAGATGCGATTGATCTTGCCGTAGGGCTCGAGGAGGGAGCGCAGCTTCTGCGGCTTCATGAAGGGCGGGACGCGGGAGATGTAGACCACGCCCGACTTCTTGACGGCCTCCTCCGTCGCGACGAGGTTCTTCTTCGTGAGGGGCTTGGAGACGCCCGGGAGGTCTGCTTCGGCGGCGGAGGGTTTTGAACTTTTCTTCGCGGAGGGGTCTTCTGATTGTTCGTCCTGGTCTGCCTCCTCGTCGTCGTCTTCTTGGTCGTCGTCGGCCGTTGCTACTGCTGCGGACTTCTTCTTGGGGGTATCGTGCTCCTCCTCCTCGTCGCTGAAATCGTCTTCATCGTCGTCCTCTACCTTGCGCCTCTTCGCGCTGCGGCCTCCCTTGCGCAGCTCCTCGGCCTCGGAGTCGTAGCCCTGGTCGAGGTCGTCCTCGCTCTCGTCGGCGTCGAGGAACGCGTTTCGCTTTTCGGGGGCCATGGTGGGAAATTGGGGTGTAAAATATGAGCGCAACTGGGCGTCAATTGCAAGGCTCTCGGACGTCGCAGACTGGTCACCGAGCCTGGGAGTCTGTGTGCAGAATGTGTATCGAGAAATCGTGATATCCTCAAGAGACGTTAAACCGGTGCAGTCCAATCCGCGACGCAGCAGACTTCTGAAAATTTTAGTGGACCCAGGCCGTTGACTGATTACCTCATCCTTATCGCAGCCCACCGCCTGCTGTCTTATCGCTCCGCGGTCGGTGCGGGGCTGGGCCTTATCATGGCGATCCGGGCGTCGTTGCCCCTCCATGAGCCCCACGCTGTTGAGCTCACGATTCGTGTACGTGACCGCTGTAGTAATAGAGAGGGGGCGATATCTAAGCTACGAGCTGCATCGTGATCGTCACATTAACAAACAAATTCCCTCTTCTTTTTCCTAATTCTCTTCTCATCATCCAATTCCCTCCTAATAAATCAAGTCACACATCAAAACCGCCAAGATGTCCGTCGAGGTCCTCTCCACCATCTCGCCGACCACCAACGAGGCCATCCTCACCCGCAACGGCATCTCCCAGGCCGACTTAGATGAGCTCCCCAACACTGCCACCAAGGCCTTCGAGTCCTGGAGCAAGACGCCGCTGGCCGACCGCCAGAAGATCGTCAAGACCGCGCTGAAGCTGCTCCTCAACCAAAAGGATGAGCTCGCCAACGAGCTCACCGTCCAGATGGGCCGCCCCATCTCCTACACCGCGGGCGAGGTCGCCACCGCCGTGAAGCGCGCCGAGTACCTGCTCAAGATCAGCGACGAGGTCCTCAAGGACACGGACGGCGAGCCCGAGAAGGGCTTCAAGCGCTTCATCCGCAAGGTGCCCGTTGGCCCGGTCCTCATCATTTTCGCCTGGAATGTGCGTTGTCCCTTCCCTCGTCTTCACCCCTCGCGTGGTGACTCTGAATCATGAGACATCGTGAAGATGACCGAACCCCCCACTAACTCCACACCCAGTACCCTTACCTCATTCTCGTCAACTCCCTCATTCCCGCCCTGTTGTCCGGCAACACCGTCATCCTCAAGCCCTCCCCGCAGACGCCCACGATCGTGGAGCGCGTGGCCAAGATCTTTGAGGAGGCCGGCCTGCCGAGCGGCGTCCTGCAGTACTTCCACTGCGGCTCGCCGACCCTCATCGAGTCCATCGTGCGCAACCCCAAGATCAAGCTCGTCGCCTTCACGGGCTCCGTCGCCGGCGGCCTGGCCGTGCAGCAGGCCGCCTCGGACCGCGTCGTCAACGTCGGCCTCGAGCTCGGAGGCAAGGACCCCGCCTACATCCGATCGGACGTCGACATCGACTGGGCCGCGGCCGAGATCGTCGACGGCGCCGTCTTCAACTCGGGCCAGAGCTGCTGCTCCGTCGAGCGCGTCTACGTCGCCGACGAGATCCACGACGCCTTCGTCGAGGCCGTCCAGAAGGTCCTCAAGGGCTACGTCCTCGGCGACCCCCTCGACAAGGGTACGCACCTCGGCCCCGTCATCTCCAAGCGGTCCAAGGAGGCCATCGAGTCCCACGTCGCCGACGCCGTCGCCAAGGGCGCCAAGGACGCGACGCCGGACAACGAGACGTTCGCCAACCCGCCGGCCAAGGGCAACTTCGTCAAGCCGACGCTGCTGACGGGCGTGGACCACAGCATGACCGTGATGACGGAGGAGACGTTTGGCCCGGTCATCCCGGTCATGCGCGTCAAGAATGACGACGAGGCTGTCAGGCTCATGAACGACAGCGAGTTCGGCCTGACGGCCAGCATCTGGACCAAGGACACGGACCGGGGCTACGAGATCGCGGACCAGGTCGAGGCGGGAACCGTCTTCGTCAACCGATGCGACTTCCCCAGCCCGGTAAGTTCAAGAACTCACCTTCATTCCATGTTTTTTTCTTCTTTCCCCTTCTGGCGTGCGTCCTTTCCTGCAGCCTGCCTGCTGCACCTTACCTTACTAGTGCGATCGTCCGATCTGCACCCCTGTTGCCCCGATCGTCTTCCCGAGAATGCTGTCCCCGAACTGCCGTGCCGCCCCCACCCTCATCCCCCCTCTTTGATTCTTTTGTTCGTTCATATGGCTCGCCGGCATCCTCCGCTACCGTTCCTGAGCGGTCATGGCACTACGGCTAATGAGATCTCAACCTGCCTGGAGAGGCTATGTCGCTACGGACGGGTAGCAAGACCAGCGGGCTTGCCTCTTTTTGACGTTTCAAAAAAAAAAAAAGTTGGAACTGTCAACCTTCAAAGGCTTCTCCTCCTCCCCCTCCATTCCCAGTGTTATTCCCTTTGGTGGCTCCCTTCTTCTCGCAAGCCACCTTCGCAATGCCTCTCCCCATCGCCTTTCCCCTCCTTCGATCGGTTCCTGGGACCAAAAAAACGCCACTTCTGTCAAGTCTCGCAACTGACGACCTTTTTAGGACCTAGCGTGGACGGGATGGAAGAACTCGGGCAAGGGACAGACGCTCAGCCGCTTTGGCTACGATCAGTTTGTCAAGTTGAAGAGCTACCACTTGAAGGACTACCCCAAATAAGGGCACGTCAGGTCAACAAGTCAGTGGGCGCGGGGGAAGAGTAGGCAGGCAGTTTAGTTGTTAGTTATTTTGGCGGGGAGGGACCGCGTCTTCCTCCGTCCTATCGCACGAGCCAGCTTGAGGTCCTGTTTCCTTTCTGACAGGAACAACCGGCCGGGAGACGGAGCGGCGGGAGGGCGGCGGCGGCGGGGAACCAAGAGAGCATCATCTCGCAGCTGCAGCATCGCTTGCTTGCTTCAGCGGCACCGCGGTCCCTCGCCGGCCCTGACTAACCCATCGCACGGCGGCAGATGCCGGGAGAAGGTGACGACAGCGATGTCCCTTCCACTCCCCTACATACCTCCAACGTTCTTCTTTCTAGTTAGTCCCGAAAAGAGAATCAAAGTACAGAAGCATTCTACTCCACGACGGCGTCCACGGACAACCGCTTGCCGTCTTGTGGCTTCCACCCCCCCCTCTCGTGATTGGTTATTCTCTGATGTTTCGAAAGGGAGCTATGGGAGCGGGAGATATGTCAGGTGCTGCGTGATTGTGGACGTTGTGGGCCGAGCGATGAGATCGGGGAGAAGGCAGAGCCAAGCAGAGCCATAGCCAGATGGTCCAACACACCGCCAGACAGGCAGCTCTGGCTAGCTACACCGGACGATGCGAGGACAATGCACGATGATGGAGGTGGAGGCGGAGGTGGAGACGGAGCGCAACCGCAATGCTTGATTTCTCACACACATACAAGCTGGCATACGCTCTCTCTCTCAGCCGCGTGAGGTCCCTTTTCGACCGTGCTCCGCCTGGACACTATCACGACCCGTGACACTTGGGGTCCGGCTGGCCGGAGGGTGGATGGGCCCTGCCTCGACGGCCGAGTCGGCCTTTTCTTTTACCTCTGCGGTGCCGGCTTGACAGGCAAAGGCGTTTCGTGGGAACCAAGGCATCAACGGACTCGCAGCCCGCTGTGACCGTGATCAGACCGTGTGCGTGGCCGATGAGAGAAGGGTTGGAGTGCTGGTATGCTTGAATGTCACACCCCACCCCCTTGATTGCGTCCCCGACGGACGGGCTAGGTATTCGCTCTCGTGGTCGCATCCAGCGAGCACGCCCCCGATGACAAGAGACAGGCAGGTCCCCTGACGATGCCGAAACCGAGGCTGTCACTGGCTGAGGAATGAGACGGACAAGTCAGCATTAGGTTGCGTCCGAGAGCGTGTATTGGTGATGGTGGTGGTGTACGCCTTTTCCTCTTCTCCGTGTGGTCAAAAATAAACTCGTCTCGTTTTCGTTACCAACCCACACTTCACCGACGTCATGAGATGAACGGCGACCCTTCCCAGGTGTCCCGTTGTCCCCGACTGCGGAAACATGCTTTGGTGGTGAGGGCTTGAGTAGTCAGCCTGCCGAGCGTAGTCAGCATCGCCGAATTCTGATACACATGCCACACACGCACCGCGAACGCACGTACGAATCGTGGTGTGAAGTGAAGCTGCGAAAGCGGCAGCGAGGCGGTTGAATAGGCCGATTGCGCAGGCTGGGGATTAACAGCTCGCTTCACGGCAGGACGAGTTTCCGTCCGGGTCCGTCCGCTCGGCCGCTGCCTCTGCTTCTCTCCTCCAGATGCTTCGTACGAGACAGGGTGATAGGTATGTCTCCACCGCCGGACTTGGCTTTCTCTCCCCGACATCGCCGCCGTATCGGGCAGCCATTCATCATCTTGCACGGGGATCTCAAGGTTTCGTGTCGAGTGCGCGTGTTAGTCAGACAACGCGTGCGCGGTGCGTGGGTGTGTCTGCGCGTCTCTTACGGGCGTACAGCCATGAGGCGTGGCAAAAACTCAGTATCCGCTGCTGCATCAGGAGCAGGCAGCATCGGCATCAGAATCAGAAATTCAGGGTTCTGCAGGTTTCTTTGACGCCTGTGGTTAGAAGGCGGATGCCAAAGTCATCTGTGTGCTTGTATCAGAGTAAAAACGACTTGCTGCGCCGCAACAACCGTCGGGAGAGGGCTTGTTCGAAAGAAGCGTTGCGTTGGCTGCTGGTGAAGGGGAGTGATTGAGAGAGGGAGGCGCAATTCAGTGCGGGCTCGACTCTGCTGACTCTGCTACTCGGCCGCAGGGTTTATTCTCGGAGTGAAGGGAACAAAGTAACGTCGAGTCTCTTTCCGTCTTGTGCTGCCTCTCTGTCTGCTCTCTTGTGTGGGCGGGTTGGGTTTCAGAAACCTGTTTTCGCCTTCTTGTCGAACGGTTGAGCAGCGTCGACTGTTGAAGGCTGAAGCAACAAACAAAATCATCGTGGACTTCCGTTTGCGGAAGTGCTGTGTGGTCGAGTCGTCCGTGTAGCGTACGATAACATCTACCGACGATGGGTGGCGCGAAGGGGGAGGGGGTAGATAATACCTGAAGGCCCTCTGGAGAACTGCCGTGCCAGCCACGAGAAGGCAAAAAGCGCCTCTCTTGATCGCAAGAGGAGGGTATCGTGATGTTCTCGATCTGGGCCTCTCGATGAGATTGATGCATCGGGACAAGTTGGAGGAGAGGGCGTCTTGGGAGCACGGGGCAGGCAGAGGCACAGAGGCACAGAGGGAGGAGAGAAGGAAGGTCCTGTGGACGACTAGGGCTCCTCGTCCAATGGCAGGGCGGCGGAGGGGGGCGGCGGGCTTGCCAAGTCGCGACAGACAACCAAACCCGGCGATTTGGTGGGTGCGCCTCCCCCAAGCCCTTTCCTCCAGGTGGCGCTGTAGCCTGTAAGTCCGTCTGCTACAGGCGGTGCTAACGCAGAGATGGTGGACCGTGCTGGAGCGGGAAGGGTGGGGGCGGCCGCGGTTAGCGCTGCGGCGTGGCGTCTTGTGGTGCGCGGCAGCTAGAGGAGGAGGAAGGAGGAGTAGTCCTTGGGAGCACCTTCCACCAGGCTGTCAGACGACTGCCGCGATTCTTTGTCAGAGGAAGGCGCCAGGCTCCATTCGTGGCTTCCTCAGATCGTAACGCGCCTGGGTCCTCCAACCAGATCGCGAACATGCCAAGGCTGAGAGTGTTTAGGTAAGGCAGGCAGTCCCTGAGGCAGTCTTCTTCACTGCCGTGTCGAGCTGTCTCTGTCAGTCTCCTTGGACCTTCCATCAGCCATCAGTCTATTCACACCCCCCGATTCACCTCACCGGCCGTAACACTTGGCAGTGGCACCTGGAGCACCTCGAATCCGAAGCCACTGCCCTGTCGGCAGTCCAATGAGATGAAGGTTGTCGTACTGTTTGCTCTCCAGTCAGTGCGGGATCCTTACGCTACCTAACAAACTGGAGCGCGCCTTGCCGTTGTGGGGTGTGCGAGTTGGAGCTACGATGTTGCTGTCGATGTCGACATGATCCATGTCGCCAATATTCCGCCTCGCCTTGTCTCTATCCACGCCCAGCAGCAGCAGCAGCAGCATCAGCAGCAGCAGCAAGAGAGAGTTGAGGGCTAATTAGTCCTCTTTTCTTTTTGAGGGTTCAGCTTTCTCGGAATAGCTGAGACGAGATGGTGACTGTCAAGTTCATCTCGCAGTAGGTTCGATCATTGGAGGAAAGTCAACCACGGAGTCGTGTGAAAAGAAGCAATACACTCGACAAGCATCATGATCCTTTCCCGCGGCGATCTCCCTTTTGGGCCCAGCGTGGACAAGGCCAGCCAACCAGCAAGCTTACCAAGCTGGCAAACCTGACAGGCCAATCTCGCATTCCGCAATCGCCATCTCGAGGACGTGCGCGTGCAGTAGCAGCGCTGCGAGATGGCGCTCCGATTCGAAAACCGACCAACCAGCAAGCTCCCCTCACCCACCGAGGGCGGAAGAGGCGAACAAGAGCAGCGGGATAGAATGGGATTACGGCTGGGCGGCCGCGGCGATGCTGTCTTGGCTGACTGAGCACGACGTTGTTGTCTCTCTCCCCGGTCCGCAATCTCTCAAACCTCTCCCGAAAGCGAACTGAGCAGCCGCAAGAGGACGCGTTCATGGTCCCAGCTGCCGCTGCCAAGCGGGAAACACGCAAGCTTCAGAAAACAGCCAATCCGCGATGGACGGCCGACAAAACGCAGCTGCTGTCGTGTGTCTGCGGGCGCGCAAGGCGCTTGCTTGGCTGGATCTCGCCTTGCGGACCCGACCAAACCCGCTCCTCATTCCCCTTACCCGGCTGTCTGCAGCCGGCGAGATGATGATTAAGTTAACGGAAACGAAGCAGGGAGGCAGACATGACGGGCGGCCGACGGTGATGCGTCAGCAACTTTATTTCGCTCAATACGCGGGTTTGCTTGACAACGTGACGGCGGACGTTACAGGGCCGCAGATGAGCGACGGAAACCTTCGGACGGGCTTACGGCTTACACCGCGGGCGACATACGGTCTAGGAGTTTAGACGCAGCGGACATGTCAGGCACCGCGGATACTAGCAGACAATACAGTTTGATTGACAAGCTGTCATGGTCGACGAGCTTAAGAAACTCAATACGGATAATAAGCCGCCATTCTTTTTGCACATGGTCGAAGGAGAGTTAAGCTCCTTTGGAATGTCCCCGGGCCCACGCGACCTCGTTCTTTTCTCCTTTCCTGTCATAGTAACTCGGAACAGGGGGAAGTTTGTCATCACCCGCATTTAATAAGGTATCGATAGTAGGCATCTCAGATTGGCATCGTCACAAGGGGTTTCCCGATTGGGCGGATATGGAAATGACGAAAAGAAGCAAGCATGAAATACATTTCATTCTCGGCCAAGGCCGTCCCACCCCTCTCTCCCTTGACTTACACCAGACGGAATGTATCGTGCCGTAGCGCCGTAGGGCATCGACGATTGGAATGTTGTGAATCCCACCCAACAACCCCTGGAAATGCCGAACCCGAATCCCATGCTGCTGAAGAATCAAAAGGAATGATGCTTAGGAATTCAAATGTCTGTCAGGGAGACAGGGCTACAGGGCTGCCCGGCAGTCGTCAAGGCCGCGCGCGAATGCGAACTTGATGCATTCTCGGGTCTGCCCGTTTCTTCTGCATCTCACTCGCATAAGCTCCGAAGTGTCCGGTTCGGCGATGCCAGGCCTTTGTGCTTCACGCATCGTATGAATCATCATCGTCATCGTAGCCCATCGTCACAACCACAAACCGCCACCACGACGACCGCCATCATGCCTTAGGAGCATGCCGAGCACTCCGGGTCCGTCCGCGGCCGAACGAACGCTGCTGGCCCCTGTGCTCGGCGTGCCGCACGGCGTCCGCGTCGCAACCCAACTGAGTTCTGTTCGGCTTCTATTACAGTAAGTAATAGGGTTTACCAACTGCCCAATACAACCCTACCCTGACCATCCATGATTACCTCAGTGAAAATCCGTCTAGGTACACGTGTAAAGCGAGCGGCATCCACCGGTCTCCAATCATTACCGCCCCCGCGGCACCCCCTTCCCTATGGCCCCCCACCGGCACCCGGCACCCCCAGACATTTGGGTCGTCGGCCAAATCTCACATCGACAGCGCACAGAAGGGGTGCCCGGGTGTTAAAACCAAGGGAGAGGCCAGGGCCCCAGGGGGCTGGCTGTCCTCCCTCCCTTGCAGTAGCTCCCCGAAGCGGCGGGAATGGTTGGCGCGGGCCAACATCCCTGGATGATCTGGACGGCGATGTGCCATCTCAATCACGATTTGTCGAGTCGGCAGCAACTGCAGTTAGCAGCAGCTATTTGCGTGCTGGCTGTGCACGCACATACCCGCGGCGAAGGGGACGTTGGGCATTCTTTCCCTCTGTGCACATACATCGTGTCAGGTGGTTTGTCTACATCACATTACATAATGCACGTCATCAGCAGTTTGACAAGAAACTGGAACTGGCTCTCCTGCAGTTGTTTCCGTCTTCCGGCAGGAGCGTGTCGTTGACCCTTTGATGTCGGTGCCTCCTAGCGCGTTCAGGTGCTGCTATCGCGGTGCCCGTGTTAGTGACTCGCATCTTGCAGTAGTCGCAGCAGTAGTACACTGACTGTATTGGTAGTAAAGTCTGCAGGAGCGCCCTGCAGATCGCCACTGCTCCTGCTACTGCAGCAAGAATGCACCTGTTGTCCCCTGCGTCGCGAATGCCAAATCCAAAAAAAAGACGTTTTGAAACAAACCTCTGCAAAGAATTTTGCAAAGTCCGTGTGGTGAGTATCATCGCCGCCGCCGCCGCCGAGTTTCAGAATCCATCTCTATTTGGTAGGCATGTGTGTGGCAACGCACAACGCAACGCGACACGCAGTCCGCGCCCAGTCCGAACTACCTCCCCGAAGGGAGAGAAACCTTCGTCTCTGACAGGGCTCTGCCGGCCAACCCAACCCAACCAACAACATTCCGACGAGAGGCTGAGTTGTCACTGTTCCTCTTGTCGTGTCTGCCCTGCCTTGTCGCCGACCCGTCCGCAGCCCAACGGCCGGGTTCAAATTCCTCACCTAAACCTACGATGGCTACGCACGAACGCACGTATCAAGCCGTGTGATTGGGGGCCGCCCCCCGAACGTCCCCGATGCTCGCGAGACTTTCGAGTTCCGAGACTCGGCCCCCAGAATCGGCGACGACCAAACCAACAGGAATTTTGCCCAGTTCTACCCGCGGCTGCCATCGTCGCCCTTCCATCGCGTGCCTCATTCCTGTGGACATCGTCATCGGCCCTCTCTGCCACCCCCATCTTGCACCAACGAGTTCCCATTTTGGGGGCGGCAGTGCCAAAAGATACTACATCAAACTTGAAGGGAAGAAAAAGAGAGTCGCGTTGGTCGAGTCGTCCGTCCACGTACGTCCGTTGGCAGCCAAAACACCACACACCCCCTCCAACCCCAGATCGCACACTCCCTTCTCCCACACCACACACGCCCCCTCCCATTCCTCCCTCCACCTAACCTTGTTTGCGGCGAGGCGCCCGTCGGTCGACAGACGGACAACTCTATTCTCCTTTCGCCATTCCGCGGGCGGCACTCCACCTTCACGCAGGCAGATGGATGGACGGCAGAGATGAGATGGCCGCCGACCAACCGAACAGAGGGCGTGTGAAGAAAACCTACGAGGAGAAAAAAGATGTCCGGCCGGGGACGTACGCACGTCTCGGAAGGCCATACACCCACACCCCCTGCCTAACCTAAATCAGTTTGACTGCCAGAGAGAGAGACTGAGAGAGGTGTGTGTGTACGTGGGATTGTATGCATGCGTGCGGCTGTTCGTTCGAAGAACGCTGATCTGAGAGGAGCGGGAGATATATGAGTTTGGCTTCTCCCACCCTCCACCGCGACGGTTGCTTCTTCTACTCACCGATCTAGTATCACCATCAAATCAAACTCGACCAAAGCCAATCCTTTCAAATAACACAATCATCTTTCTTCAAGGGCTGAGCCGCAAAAGAAAAGAAGAGTACCTGACCCGACAACCAAAGAGCTGGAAAGGACCAAGACGAAGGAAAAAGAAAGGACAACAAGGATCTGCTTTCTTTCCGGCCGGTGGCACCGAAATATCGAGACAATTGGATATAATCTCGGAACCAAGCAGCAGCGCATAAACAACGATCTACTCAAATCCTCCCTCGACGAAAATCCTTTACACCCATCATCCCTGTGTACCACCGCGGCGCTGGTGCAACACAAGACAACAAACAAGACCACGATATAACTCGGCCACATCTCGCCCATCTCTGGCCATCTTGCCACTCAGAACCACTTCCAAGCCACACTTCACTATCACACAACCGCCACAATGCAGACCGACTCAGCCATGCACTCCAGCAACGACAGCTTCAAGGTGTTCCTCAACAAGGTCATCCGCCGGAGGAAGGATACCAAGCGTGGCGTTGAGATCTCCGCCCCCTTTGACTTCAAGAAGTGCAACCTCGACCTCGCGGGCATCAGCGCTGATGAGTAAGTTATATTCCCTCTTCACAACACCTCACATCAAACATGGCACTAACATTCTCTCCAGAATCGCTATGCTCAAGGAACAAGCCGTCGCGAGCCGCATCGGCATCGCCGACTTCGACTCCGACTACCCCGCCAGGCCGATGTTCTCCATCCAGCCCCTCATGTCCAGCTCCTCCATCTCCACCATCGGCAGCTCCTACAGATGATCAACTGGATCAACTCCAAGACAAAAAAAAAAAAAAGCCACCAAAAAACACCAACGGATTGGATCTAATCGGGCTTGCATTTGGGACTCACCCAGGCCGGTGCTGGAACAAACATTTGCATTGACGGGGGAGAGAAGTGTCACGAGTATTGTGTGTCGAACGACCATTAGCGATGCGAGCGTGGTACTATGATACCTTGGAATTCGAGCGACGGCGTTCTGGAAATCGGGAAAGGGGAAACCACAGCGACGGCGACAGCCGATTCGCAATTTTTGTTTTGCACGCAAGACCTGTCTTGTTTCTCAAAAGACAGACACAGTACGATACCACTTGGTAAACGCAGCAGAGACTGCCGAGAGAGAGGTGGCGAGACACCGAGGATGGGATCAAAGACGGCTATCAAAGAGCCTGAAGATGAATAAACCACACTTGCAATCATCATCCAACCTTTCCAAGTCTCCATGTCTGCTACTGTATACAAACTTGTTCCCACTCTGTATTCTGCATTGCCTCGGCGAGTTGCAGCCAGACAGGTGCTCGCTCTGACACCTGCGAGTCTGCCTCGCCATGGCATAAACGGGTCACATGCTGCCAGGCAGCATAGCATCGTCATCGTCAGCCTTGTGAAACTGCACAGCCATTTTCCTGTGCCTGTGTACCGCCTTTGTCAGAGGGGTCCCGACTCCACCTCGGAGCCGTCCGGTACGGCCGCAGCTCGGGAAAACATGTCAAACATTCGGCAGCGTAATCCTTCGTAATGGCGCGCAGGACCGTCTCCCCCTGATGCTTGCGAAGAATCTACACTCGCGGCTTGTGTAAGTGGCAAGTACCTCAACCTCCCAGGTAGTCTCAGGTACCGTGGGACCCCCACGTGAGGTCGGAGGGACTGGGTACGGCGTCGATCCTCCACAAGTCCACACCGAGTCCCGAGCCGAAGCAGCTCGGTGACAAGCGGAGGTTCGATGCCGAGTGGGCGGGCGCCATGTTGCAGCGCATTAATTAGTGGCTGAATAAGCGGGAGATGCTACCCTGCTACACCATGATATGTCTGGGACAGTCGCCAGAGTCCTGGCACGCGCGGTCGACAGGGCTGGGCCGGGATGACGGCACCGAGCCGTCGGCATCGGCAAACAGAAGAGCGAAGGAGGGGAGAGACGAAATGGAGGGCCACGGGGATAACTCTCGTAGAGCCCGGCGGGCCCGGATGTAAGCCGGCTCAACCACAAGTCCGCGCCCCGCCGACCGCCCGAGAGGAAACCCTCATGGGCGTTCGTTCCCGTAGGTGCGCGGCTGTTAAGTTAGCTGCATCGCCCGTCCACATGGGCATCCATGTCTGGAAGGAGACGGTGCCTGGACGAAATTCCTGTTTTCAGGGGATCTACTCAAATGTCTCTCTGGATGGAGAGAGTGTGTGAGCCGTGCCGCAGCGCGATGGCGGCTCTTTTTCGTGAATGGGTGCCCGCGTGACATGAAAAGAACGTGCGGCGTCCCCCCCCACGAAATTGCGGGATAACCTTGGTGCTTCGTCCTCCGCCGATCTGACAGTCTCGCCCAGTTTCCAGGGAAATGCTAGGGCTCGCGGGTTTCCATGTCTCGGAACGTCGCGTCCGTTAGGGCACGACGTGACGGGAACCCCTACGAGTTGTTTAAGTGCCCAACGTTGCTTGCTGCAACGACCGAAACCCTGAAATTAATTTGGCTCCCGGCCAGCGCGCCAGAGGCACTGGTGCAATGAAGATCGCATCGCCCATCTCCGTTCCGTGCGTGAGATTTCGAGATGGTAATAATTACTGACAGGTCAGGGTCCTTGGAGGGGCAGATTACTCTGCCAGTTTGGGCGTGCCGCCATTCGTCCGCGGAAGCAAGGGAACACGACATTGCGGGCGAGGCAGGGCCCGGGGGGTTCATGGCATCATGGAATATGGACCTTGGGTCTGGGATTGTGGGATATGAGCAGGGGTGGCCTCTTGACCGTCTCGTCGTGATGCTGGTCGAAATTGGCGGTGTTATTGGCGGTGTCGATTTGGCTTGCCTGTTTGTTTTTTTCTTTTTCCGCTCGTATCGTGTTTCTGAGGGCTGATCTGTGTGGCCTTCCGTGTTGGGGCTAGGAGTATCTGATCCGGGCGAAAGAAGAAGACGGTGATGCGTTGCTCCGTGAGGCGAAGTGGTTGATGCTCGACAACTTGATATCCAGGACGTCAGTACCGGTATCATGACGCACGCAGCCAAGGAAGCTCTCTATGGCTTGGAGTAGCTGCCAAAGCTTGCACTGCTCTTGCGGTGTATCGCGGGGGATCTGGGATGGCTCTACGAACGCTGCAGCAGAGCTGCCGCTGGTTGTCGAGCTGTCATGCGCATGAGGCATGCTAGGCGTGAAAATTTTGCTGCGCGAACGATTGCTGATGGTGGTGAATCACCAATTAGATGAGCTAGCAGCAGCTACCAGCGGGGAAGTACCGTAGCAGAAGTGCAGGTGCAGCCACTGGTGCAGTGGTGCTGGAGGTGGGTGGGACCGGAGAGGAAGCGGGGGCAGGAGGCAGCTTCCCGACAGGACGGGATTGCACCACAGGTCCACAGGGCCACAGATCCATTGGATGGCGAGTACCTTGTGAGGTACCGGAGAGGCACCCAGTCAGGTACCTGGGCAAGTATCACGGCCCTCCGACGTTCCCGCACCTTCCGGCTTCTCCCACTATTACCTGTGCGCTGATTGGGCGTTTCCCAGCCGAGATCTATTCGCGTCGACGACATTCTGATCTTTCGATGACAATTCGACCGCCAAACACCAGCGCCGGCCGCGGAGCAGAGAAGGTACCGGTGACAACCAGCCCTGGAGCGCTGAGCCGGGTGCCCCACGACTATCCAGCACGCTGGTGCCGGTTTCTTCTCGCTCGCAGGGGCTCGTAGGGCCTCCCCGTAGCCCGTAGGGTGCCTAGCGTCAGAGTCATCCGCCAGAATTGGCAATCGTTCCTGGGATTCTGGCACTCGTGAGCACTGGGAGGCCCCAAGGTTCCCCGTGTTTGTTGATGCTGGAGCGCAGCTTGGCAGCCTGCAGCGATGATCAATCTCGTTCCCTCCCAGGTCGCTTCCTCAGGCGCCACAGGGAGTCGTCATCTCGCGGCGGGAGCCAAAAGCCGAGCAGCGCCGGTACCACGGATGTACCTCCTTTGCTCAACGACCCTCCGCCTCCGCCGCATTCTGCTCCGATGGTCCACCAGCTCAAGGAGCTTGCTCCGTAATAGAGCGCGCCGCGGATAAGGTACTTTTTGCCAGTGGCTCCCGGATGAGGTATTTCGCGCCTGCGAGTGCGATGTCGCGGCGCGGACGAAGGGCTGAACTCGATGACACGCAGACTCCCTCGAGTTCAATGTCCTTGTTGATAGCACTACCCAAGTGCCTATCGCGGGTACGGATGGGTACAGCATAAATGGGGCCGGAGTAGTGAGTGCAACACTGCGCCATCCATCCGGTCTCTTGCCCCGTCGGCGACTATTCATCCGTTCTTCTGCACGTAGGTCGTCAGCTGTCAGCCGTTGCCTTCAACGACCTAGCAGCGTTGCGAGCGGCGCAAGGCGAAAGGCAAAAATCGGAACGGCGAGGCACGCAGGCAGCCAGCCACGCACTGGACTGAGGCGGCGAGGCCACCTGTCTGTCTTGCCTCTCGAGTTCTCCCTGCCTGCCTCAGTGTTGCGGTGACTGAGTGTCCCTGGAGGCCTGGACGAGAACCCCTCCAACATGGCCCCTCGTGTGCCCCTCTCCTCCGGGGCAGTCACGATCCATTCCAATCAATCGTCGCTTTTTCCTTGGGAGGCATTATCGAAGGGAGGAGCCACTGAGGCTAGTGCCTCCCATGGACGCTCTCATGAGCCACTCACAACCTCGAAACAAGGCCGCCATGGGCCATCGGGGTTTGCTGCCTGAGTCATTAAGCCGACGAAAAAAAACCTCCACAACAAAACAAAGGGAAAATTGAGGACGAGAAGCCAAAACGAGCCTTAGTAATTAAAGTTCCCGAATCCACCCTGTGGCCGTCGAGTCTCCGCTGTAGTGCTGAAGCAGCGACGTTGACTGGCTGGATGCGGCGCCGTCAATGCGAACGAGCTCCGGATCCACGCGAAAACCGAGATACCTACAGCGGCGTAACTGCCTCTGCAACTTTTTGATGGGTTCGTTCCTCAATGTCCGCTATTCCAGTGGGTGGGAGGTACCGCGCATGTCCCTCACTGGCCCATCTTTCTGCCCTGGTTTCTATCACTGCCATGTCCCCCCTGCCGCTGCGACCAACGGTCCACGGCCCCCCCTTCCTGCCCTTGTCTAGCGTGCCGCCCCGTAGCTGCCCTTCTGTTGCATTCCCCGTTCCTTCCAAGAGCCACTGAACTGTGACTGTGACGGGACTGTACGTATGTGTGAGAAAGAGCAGCAAGTGAGAGAAATAGTGAGAGCGCAGGTAGGAAAGGTACGCCTCATTGACTTCCCGTCCGATCTCAAACTCACAAATCCACTGCCGGTACTGGTGCGCAGCCAATACACACACTACGGATACCGACAATCTAATACTTGTAGTTGCCCCCCCTCGCCTGCATACTCGACTTTTCCTCCCTCTCCTTCTCTTTTCTCTCTCTCCCAATCCCAATAATACCCCCATTTTAATCAGATTCGCGCGTTTGTTTGGCGGCTACAGTGCTGTCAAATGAACCTGCAACGGACTTTTCACCTTTCTTCCCATGTAAGTATCAATCGCATGGTCGATCGTCGGACTCGCCTTCCACTGCATCGCCGTTGGTTGTCCTGTCCTGGCTCGCGCTTTCCCCCTTCGCCCGGCCTTTTGCCGTGGCGAAACATACAACAGTACCAGCACGTGTCGTCTGAACATTCGCGATGCGCCGCGCAAATCCTTTTTTTTCTCCTCTCCTCACGAGCCGGCATTGTAGATCACTCCAGCAACTACACCGAAAATCATTTTGCGAATCAACCAAAGCCGATTTACTGACCTTCCCGTGCTGCAGAATCCCCCCCTTCCCCGCGAGTTCTAAATGCCCACCATCTACTCCTCCCTCTACCAGAATTTCATCCGTCAAGGATTCGCGAAATCATTCACCCACGGCTACGCCCAGTCTGTCGTAGCTGCCACACATCCCATCCTCAACACCCAGAACCGACCCTCATTTGCGCGCCGGAACACCAACCGCTTCGGCCGTCTTCAGTCTCTCCAGCTTCAGTCCGCATTTCACACCGAGCGGACAAGCGCGGGCCTCTCTGAGCACCGCCACGAGAAGCTTGCCGCCAAGCATGGAAGCTTAGACGCCTACTTCGAGGCTCTGCACAAGCAGCAGCAGGAAGCCGCCGACGCCGAGGAGGACATCGACAAGGAATGGAGCCAGTTTCAGTTCCAGCGACAGATTGAGTGGAAGCCCACCGAGGACGCCGTTCCCGCTGGCGAGGCACAGGTCCAACCCAGCGATGCCGCAGAAGAGCACGCCGCTGCCCAAGATGGAGAGATACCATCAGGCATCCCGCCAGAGGCCCAGGCTGCCCTGGCCCAGATTGATGCCGCGCTCGAGAAAGAGATCGAACTTCGAAACCGCTTAGAAGCTTTGGAAGAGGCTTCCGAGCACTCCGTCCGATCCGCCTCTCCTACCGGCTCCGCTCGCTCATACCACTCCCCGGCCGTCGACCGATCGCGGACACCGTTCAGCGTCCGCAGCGTCACTCCTCCCGTCGACCCCCAATCTCAAGTCTACGCCGACCACCTTCATCGCCTTTCTGAGGATGGCCGCTACGCCGAGATCCCGGCCGTCTTCGAGGCCATGCTCGTGGCTGGTGTCCCGCCCATCGCCAGCGCTTACAACGCTCTGCTGGTGGCCGCCATCCACCTGCCTGCCGGAAAGAACGAGATGGTGTCCAAGGCCCTCGATGTGTACGCCGACATGCTCCGCCGCAAGGTGGTGCCTGACGCTGATACGTACAACATCTTGGTCGGCCTGCTCGCTGCCCGCTCTCTCGAGGTTGCTGCTCTTAAGAAGTCCCTCGATGACAAGCGCGTCCGCTTTGGCGGCATGGACGAGCCCGGCAAGTTCATGTTTTCCTCGCACGAGCTCGAGCATGCTATCCTCTCTGAGGACGACAGACTCGACCTGGCTATGAACATGTTTGAGAAATCCGTTCTCACTCAGAGGGCTGCCTACTCGGCCGAGTCGTACCACCAGCTCATTTCTGCCTGCGCCCAGGCCGGACGTGTCGACGACATGCTGCGCCTGTACGAGCACATGGAGCTGAACCGCGTCACGCCCTTCGCGGCCATGTTCCCCGCCATGATCACCGCCTTCGCCACTGCCGGTGACCTGGTCAGCGCTGTCGAGTGTTACAACGAGTACCGGGACCTTGCCATTGCTAACGACAAGGGCGAGCCCTCTCTCAACGACCGTCTCGATGCCGAAGTGTACGCCGCCGTCATCCACGCCTACATCATTTCCGACAAGGCCGAGGGTGCCATGAAGTTCTACGAGAAGATCATCAAGGAGTACGGTGTTCGCGCCGGAGACATCAAGGATGCCATCGTCAGCTCTGGTTTCGTCAAGGCCTTCACCGACCGCGGCATCTTCAACGAGGCCCTTCGCTGGGCCCATGTTGTCGAGGCCGAGCTGAGAGCGGCCCCCATGAGCAGCTTGGCCACTCGCGCTGCGGACCACGGTGACAAGCTCACTGCCATCGCCGCCTTCGCCAACCTGCCCGTCAACTTCCAGCCCGTTGCTACACCCGCCATGGCTCTCCTTGCCCTCAGCGTTCGCGAGGGAGATGTCGCCTCGGCCGCCCGCTACTGGCACATTCTCTCCGGTCCCGAGACCCAGGTCACTGCCGCCTTCATCGAGCCTACTGCCATGTTTGCCATTGCTATGATTGGCTCTGGTCAGGTCGCCGAGGGTCTGTCGCAGGCAGAGATGATGTTCCAGAGGATTCGCGCCGCCTGCCCCGAGAGCGCCGACGAGATCGAGGAGGGAGTCGACTTTGTACACCGCTTCATGGCCAACACCGGAGTTGCAGACCCCCGCGAGATGGCTTCCCAGGTCTCCCCGCAGACGAGCGCCTCCCCCTTCGCCTCCACCGCCACTGTGTCCAGCTTCGAGGATTCGTTCGACCCTTACGCACATAACACCGACTTCAAGGGCTCCTCCCTTATCTCCGATGAGCTCGAGGGCGCGCACGGCCGCAAGGGTCCCAGACTCAATGAGGCCCTCACCCGCTTCCGCAACATGCGCCGCACCGGTCGTCACCCCCGCTACATCACATATGCCAAGTTGATTTCCGCCGCTGCTCGCGACGGCAAGATGGAGTTGTGCAACGACATCCTCGCTATGGCCCGCACCGACGTTCCCCTCCTTCCTCAGTACGCTGTTGTTCGCTACGGCTGGTCTTCGATCCTGGATGCCATGGTTGGTGCCTCCCTGTCGATGGGTAACCGCCAGATGGCCGAGCAGTACCACCAGGAGCTGCTCGCCATGGGCGCCGCTCCCTCCGCCAACACCTTCGGCCTGTACATCACGACCCTCAAGGAGTCTGCCAAGACCTTTGACGAGGCTACCGAGGCTGTCAAGATCTTTCACCGCGCTAAGGCTGAGGGCGTCGAGCCCAGCTCCTTCCTGTACAATGCGCTGATTGGAAAGCTTGGCAAGGCCCGTCGCATTGACGACTGCCTGTTTTACTTCGCTGAGATGCGCGCCCTCGGAATCAAGCCCACTTCTGTCACGTACGGCACTATTGTCAACGCTCTTTGCCGCGTCAGCGACGAGAAGCTTGCAGAGGGACTGTTCGACGAGATGGAGGCCATGCCCAACTACAAGGCCCGCCCCGCCCCGTACAACAGCATGATGCAGTTCTTCCTGACCACCAAGCGCGACAAGTCCAAGGTCCTGGCCTACTACGAGCGCATGAAGTCGAAGGGCATTGCTCCCACCGCCCACACCTTCAAGCTGCTTGTCGACACCCACGCCACCCTGGAACCCGTTGACATGACTGCGGCCGAAGGCGTTCTCGAGGCCATCCGTGCCGCCGGCCAGAAGCCCGAGCCCGTCCACTTCGCTGCTCTCATCCACGCTCGCGGCTGCAACCTCCACGACATGGAGGGTGCCCGCAAGGTGTTCGAGTCCGTCATGGCCGACCGGTCCGTGCCTGTCAATGCTAGCCTCTTCCAGGCCCTGTTTGAGGCCATGGTCGCCAACCACAAGGTCTGCGACACGGAGGTCGTCCTCGGTCAGATGCGCCGCCGCGGTGTCGAGATGACACCGTACATTGCCAACACCCTGATCCACGGCTGGGCTGCGGAGAAGAAGATCGAAAAGGCCGAGGCCATCTACGACTCTGTCGGCCACGCCAAGCGCGAACCCAGCACGTACGAGGCCATGACCCGCGCTTACCTCGCTGTCGAGGAGCGCGAGAAGGCCAAGGGCGTCGTTGGCGAGATGCTTTGCCGCGGCTACCCCACCGCAGTTGTCAACAAGGTGCTCGAGCTTCTCGGCGGTGGCGGTGGCGAGGAGGCTGCTGCACAGAACTAAGCATTCCTCGACCACACCAACCGCTTTTCCGTCAACTTATCGAAACGCGCATCGAGCGGCAGCTCTGCGCGTTCCTTCTGATTACCACACTTTTCCTTTGTCACTGCCCTCATCTACCGTTTTGTTTGATACCCCGTTGTGTTTTGACGCCGGTGGACAGAGGGTTCTGGCGTGTCCGGGTAGGATGGGCGGCCAGGTTGATTATCGGCACTGCGCCGGAAGCATTTCCTTGTGTTTCTGCTTTTCACGGTTCGGGAGTATGACTTGCGAGTCGAATTAATATCATTGCCCGACGTTTCGGGAGGGAGTACGGCGTTGCGGCAGCAAAAGGGGTCAAAGGAACAGAGCCACGCGCCCAGGGGCTTGGTTGGAAAGCGAGCGATGACGGCCATTGGCCCACGCAGAAGTCATAGACACAAACTCCACTCACAGCATATAAAAAAAAGAGAGCGCAGGGTAGACGCGCGATGCAGCATAGAGGATCGGGAAAGGGACGGGACGGGACGGACGGGAACGGATTCTACGAGGTCAGATAACGACATGCCATGATGGGGCATGTGATCCTGCTGTATGTATATTACCGGCAGCATTCTGAAAACAAGATGATTCGAATGTTCAAACCGAGGCAAACTTGTGCGCGCTGTAGTAAGTGACTTGTGAGCAAAGAGAGGTTCTTGAACTCTGGACCAATCAAGTCTCCGAAAATAGGAGTCGCTTCCATCCGTGCCCTCGACAATAGATGCCGGTTGATGCATGTTTCAACAAGACAGGCAGAAACGGGCCCAAGCTGCAGCGGGACGTTGTGACAGGACGGGAGCATTGAGTCCGAACCCTCGGGGACATACTCGGCGGGAAGATGGAAACGCTATGGAACGAATCCATCCCGTATTGCAGAGCAGAGCAGCATCTGCCAGTTCTCAACGTTCCATAGGTGTCGTTGGTCCGATGGAGCTCTCACAGTGCTGAAGAGGAATAGGTCGAAGGCTCACTGTATTCCCGCACTGTCCCCTCACCTTCCTTCCCACGCCACGATGAGGCAGGCCTCAACGGGCAAACTTTCAACTAGCTGCCTCACTTTCATCACCTCTGCGTCATCACCTTCCCCTCGGCCCCTCATTCATCAATCACTTTGATCAGAGAAAAGCGGACGGTTTTCCGTGTCACCACAATTACCCCAGTTTCAATTGACGAGTCAGAAAAAAGAAGAGAAATTCGAAAGAGCTTGAGAGAAAGGAAAAGAAACATCATCATGACGGCCTCGAACCCCCCCACGACGACGGCCGTTTCGGCGCCGGGCAAGGTCCTCCTCGCCGGCGGCTACCTGGTCCTGGACCGGGCCTACACGGGCCTCGTCTTCGGGCTCAGCGCGCGCGTCAACGTCGTGGCCGCCGAGATCCACACGTCGCCCGGCGTGCACCTGACGGAGATCGTCGTCGAGAGCCCGCAGTTCGTCGACGCGACGTGGCGGTACGGGTTCCATCTGGCGCCCGAGGACGGGGGGATCACCGTTACCCAGCTGCAGGTGTAAGTTTCATTTTGTCTTCTTGTGCTTATTTTTTGGGTGTGATGTTTTGAAACATAATTTGGACTCAGTGACTTGAATGAGCTGAGGCGGGGTAGTTGTGGATGAGGGGCTCACAAGATATCGCTCATCTCATGAATGTTTGCTCTGTTGAATTGTTCAATGAGGCCTGGTGATGTTCATTATGAATGAAAGCACATCACGCTTCAGATTCATATTCTCTCATCCCATGCTCTTGCCAACTCACATTCCTGCGCAGCGGCTCCAAGATCAACCCGAACCCCTTCGTCGAGACGACCCTCAGCTACGCCCTCACCTACATCGCCCGCGCCAACAAGCAGCGCCCCAACCACGCCCTGGCCTCGACGCGCCTCATCATCCTCGCCGACAACGACTACTACTCCCTCCCCGAGGGCGCCGCCGCCACCGCCCCCAAGCAGTCCCGCTTCGCGCGCTACCCGCACACCATCAACGAGGCGCACAAGACCGGCCTCGGATCCTCCGCCGCGCTGGTCACCTCGCTCACCGCCGCTTTGCTCACGCACCACCTGCCCCGGAACCAGTTCGACCTCACCTCCGAGTCGGGCCGCCGCGTGCTGCACAACCTCGCCCAGGCGGCTCACTGCGCCGCCCAGGGCAAGGTCGGATCCGGATTTGACGTTGCTGCCGCCGTATTCGGGTCGTGCCGGTACCGTCGCTTCTCGCCCGAGCTCCTGTCCGATCTCGGCGCGCCGGGTACGCCTGGGTTCGGCGAGGCGCTGGGCCGCAAGGTGGACGAGGTGCTCGCCTGGGACGTCGAGGTCGTCGAGGACGGGGCCGGGCTGCCCCCCGGCGTGTGCGTGCGCATGTGCGACGTCGACTGCGGCAGCCAGACGGTGGGCATGGTGAAGAAGGTTCTCGCGTGGCGGAAGGCGGAGCCCGAGGCGTCGAAGAAGCTCTGGGACGAGCTGCAGGCGCGCAACGAGGCGCTCGCCGCGGTGCTGGGGGAGGGCAAGGTGGAAGAGGTGCCGGCTGCCGTCGGGGCCGTGAGGAAGCTGATCCGCGAGATGGGGGCCGGCAGCGGGGTGCCGATTGAGCCGGAGTCGCAGACGGAGCTTCTGGACGCGCTGGGGGATGTTGAGGGCGTGCTGGGCGGGGTTGTGCCGGGCGCTGGCGGGTTTGATGCGCTTGCGCTGATTATGCGTGATGACGAGGCGACGAGGGAGAGGGTTGAGAGGTTCCTGGAGGGCTGGAGCCGGGAGAAGGGGGCGAGGGTGAGGTTGTTGGGCGTCTTGGGGGAGATGGAGGGCGCGAGGAGCGAGGGGCTCGACACTTACGCCGGCTGGCTTTCTTGAGGGCTATCTTTTGGGGACAACGGTCTGTGATATTGGACGATTCGAAATGTGAAGTTTCCGATAAAAAACCTAGTAAAAGGGAATAGATCTGTGGTAAACAGGACACGATGTGTCGTCAAAGCACTGCTGGGCCGTCCACGACAAAATGTGACTGAACCTCGAAGCTGAAGAGAGACCAAGGCGGAACCGGAGACTTTATACCGGCTGACTTCTTTGGCGCACCGGGAGCGAGCTCTGAAAAGCAGCCGTTGTGTCGTCCCGGGTCCCGGGCCCGGAGTCGGGGACGTCGGGTGTTGCGAGGGAGCATCGGCATGCGTGGGGTACGTGGGCCGGTCAAGTGGGCCGCTTGCTAGCTTCTTAGTAAAGTCTTTGGCCAGGGTAATCACAAGGGCGGACATAGCTCAGTTGGGAGAGCGTCAGACTGAAGTTAACTTCAATCACTTAATCTGAAGGTCGTGTGTTCAATCCACACTGGCCGCAACTTCCTTTTGCATTTTTGGCATTTTGTAGTTTTTGGTCGTTTGCATGATCCCTCCTTCCTTCTTCCATTCTTTTTTTTTGGGCCCTGGGAAAGAGAGTCTATCTGTGCAAGAAGGAAGGTATGAGTTGACAGGTTAAAATGAAAGGCTCTTACGGCCGCCGTTCTTCCTGTTTGACGTTCGTCCTCGCTGTCATCCATCCAGATATACAGACTTCATCCAACCTCTTTCAAATTAAACGAGATTGATATTGATCTCCTCAAAGTCGGCGACATGGACATGGATGTGGACATGGATATGGACGCAGCTCACCAGCCTGAGCCGTCTGCAAGCCCAGTCACGCGGAAACGAAAAGGCCCCCAAGAAGACTCCTCCTCCGACGAAGCCACATCCTCGAAACGCCCGCAGATCTCCATCGCCTGCGACGCCTGCACCGAGGTCTTCAACCCGGCCGACATCTTCCAGGCCTACTGCGGGCACAACTACTGCGTCGGCTGCATGACGCGGGTCGCGGAGATGTCCCTGGCCGCGCACGACGCGAGACCGTTCCCGCCTCGCTGCTGCAACGTGCCCTTCCCGCAGAACGAGATCCGGATGAGGCTGCCGTCGGGCGTCAGCCAGAGGGTCCTGAGGAGGCTCGTCGAGGACGCGACGAAGAACTACGGGATGTACTGCTGCAACCCCTACTGCTCGGCGTTCTTCAAGTCTAACGGGGAGTTTCCCTTCTACACGGTCGAGTGCCCGTTCTGCCGCACGATGACGTGCATCTTTTGCCGGAGCGAGAGCCACGTCCCCAGCACGTGCGCGAGAGACGACGACTACGTTTTGGCACGCAAACTCGTATTCGACTTGAAGAATTAGTGACGAAGGATCGGTGACGCCACTCAGGACGGTTACAGAGTGCATCATTAGCTGGACACAACGGACATGCGTACATGGAGGTTACCGGAAGTCAGTCAATCGTCGTATCAGGAGACAACAGTAATTCAAACCTTTTATTTAACCAATACACTCTGTTCTTCAGTCTTGATTCTGCCTTGATGATGAGCTCAGCGAGCCAAACGGTGGAAGCGACAACGTCGACAAGCGCGAATGCGGCATTGCCTGCACTCGTATATGTACTGAGGTAAGACGTTGTAGCACTCCTCGCAGGAGAAGACGCCGCTGCGATACTTCCACGAGTTGTGAATGCACTCGTGGTTCTCCACGAGATACCGAGCCTCCCGCTGCACCATCTGCGCCCGCCTCTGGGCGTCCAACTGTCGTGCCAGGTGGTCCCGATCGACCATCATTTCGGCCCGCGCGACCAGGCGCTCCTCGTCCCATCGCGCACAAGTACATACCTTCCCCTTGAGGCCACATACGTAGCAGAATTCAGCGCCACAACGACAGGCTTGCGGGGTTCTGAGTTAGCCTGGGCGACGGTTCTAGGTAGCAAAACGCCTGCTGGGTGTAGCTGGGCATGGTAGACGTGATAGGAGAAAGTGTGATCGTGTGCAAGAACCTGTGGGTATGTGTATGATAGATAGTCTGAAGTGTCTGACAGAGCGTGTATATCGACATAGAGAGAGAGAGAGAGAGAAAGAGAAAGGAAAACTTACTCATATGGTTGCAGCCGATGTCGAGCTCGACGACCCGGCGGCAGGAGAAGCACCTCTGCCAGCCGTTCTCGGCGGCGACATGGAGCAGGGACTGGGTCGCAGCATCCTGCCCGCAGTCCTCGCCCTGGTGGCTCGAGCCCTTGCACATGACGCAGGTTTTATTGCGGCAGCGAGGACACCTCGCGACGTCGTGCCTGATAAACTCCTTTGGAATGAAGCTGGAACAGCCAGGCTGGTGACAGTACGTCCGGTCCGGGGTGGAGAACTCGACCTCCTTGGCACGAAACTCCCCTACCAGCTTCGGGGTTAGGAAGCGCCGGACGTCGTCGACGGGAATCGGCTGACCGCAGCATCGCGGCGGGAAGAGGGTCTCATCGGTGAGGGCGGCCTCAAAAAGGGACTGGAGACACTCGCCGCAGTACTTGTGGCGGCACGGGCAGCGGGCTACTCTGGTGGAGGAGTGTTTTTCGAGGCAGCTATTGCAAGTGCTCCTCTTGATCTCGCCGACGTTGTCGACCACCTGTCGTGAAGCCGCCCATGAAGAGGATTCAGGCTGGTCGAGGATGTCGTCATTGGCGTCTGCGGATACATAGAGCTTGTTGAGCTTCCTCAAGAGATCGTCGTCAACCTCGGGCTGCGCTCCATCGGAAGAATAAGGCGGCGGGTCGTCTGCGTACGGAGACGGCCCTACTTCAGGCGGCGGCGCACCGCCATCAACGCGGTTGAGATGCAGCGCCCTTTCCCTGTCGCGCAGTGCCTGCTTCTCCTGCGCGACGAGGGTGCCGATGATCCGTCCGTCGAGGCGGTTGGCCCTGGCGATGCTCTTGCACATGGACCTGTCGGATGCCAGCTGGGCCTGGCGGCGCAGCTCCGACTCATATGCCTCGATGGCTAGGTAGGAGTCGGGCGGCTCGCTTTCTTTATGCTTCCCCTTGTTTGTCACCTTGAGATCCTGCAGGTCTTGGAGCTGCATCTGGATGACCAGTTGCAGCGTCGCGTCGTCGAGGTCGTGGCAGAACATGGCTTGACCGGGGGGGAGGGAAGGGGGAGGGAAAGACTGCAACAAGGTGATCCTCACAACCTGATGGCTTGAAAATCAACATTCAAACCAAGGAAGAGCCTCTGATGAAGCACTGGTATCGGCGGTAAAGAAGATGCATTGAGAGCAAGCCTGGGCTGGTGATGCAAGCCGGGACAATCTTTACTTCTCTTAGTACAAGTTTATCTTACGTACGTGGCTGCCGAGACGAAGCTGAGATATTCAATGGCCAGCAAAGGTCAGCTATACCGGACGGGGGCCGGTATTTGATATCCGGGACGACGGCAAGTTAGATCAACCAGGCTGGCAGTTCTTGAACCGAGCCCTTCCACTTAGACTTCGTTGTAGATGGCCTCCCGCATAACTCAAGGCGCAATTTTCGCCAATCATCCATTGAATATTTGCGTCACTTCTCAGAGTTATAGATCGGGAGAGGGGCGTTTGAATTCATCTCATGACAGAAAATGCAGCCTCAACTGTTCATCTCCGCTGGAAATTCGGAAGTCAAGGCGGTGGTGACTTTCTGAGAAGATTTGAGGATGCCTACGTAGCCAGGGCCATCCATTGACGATGCTAAAGAATGATGCTCGTGAAGACACTTGCCGAGCCAGTGAGAAGAGAAGCCGCCCCTCATCTGAAGACTGGTTTATGATCTTGCCGAGGTGGTGTGCTCAGTGCTTGCTGTTGGAGGGTGAGTTGACAGTGAGAGACGAAGCGACGACCAACAGTGAGGGCCCGTGCGTTTGTATGGGTCATCAAGGGACATCGCTGCGACGGGCACATGCATGATTGGCGCATGCGGGTAGTGGGGCTTATCTTAACACCGATAGCGATAAGACTCTGATTGTATGAAATTTTCCTGAGATTTCCAGTCTCAGCCCGGCAAGGTAGCTACAGACTCGGCTCTCCGCGACCGACAACATCACAATCGACAAAATGGCGGACGATGGCATGATTATGAACTTTGACCTGGGCACCGGTCCCATCAAGCCCCACGTCAAGATTCAAGGTGGTCGCTGGCGCGACAGGAACAAGGCGCAGAGGATCGCAAACGGCGCCCAGAAGCGTCCCTCGTCACCCAACTCAGACGCCCCGCAGCCGCAGCGATACACTCCCGGATCCAGGAAACCTCGCAGAGAAGACCGCCCCGGCGACGACGATGGCTCCTACGACCGCCCGGCAAAGAGGCAGAGGGCAGAGCCCCCGCGTCCCAGTGCTTACCAGACCGGCAAGCTGCCGCCCGGCAGCATCTCAGCCGGCGGCAGGCCGAGAGACGGCCAGGTCACGTCCAAGCTCTTCTCATACAACCCGGAGCCCAAGACTGTTTTCGATGAACCTCATGGCGGCGACAAGGTGGAGGAAGTCGCCGCAGAGCCCTCAAACGCCCCGTTATCCGACGAAGCCGCCAGCTTCCACGCCCTCGGCATCTCAAGACGCCTCGCCTTGACGCTCTCGGGCAAGATCCAGCTCAAGGCCCCGACGGGCATCCAGGCCAAGGTCATTCCGCAGTTGATCAAAGAGGACAGCGACGCCTTCGTCCAGGCCCAGACAGGTTCCGGAAAGACGTTGGCCTACCTGCTGCCCATCCTGCAGCGCATCCTCTCCGTCGAAGGCCAGATCAAGAGAGACTCGGGCCTGTTCGCCATCGTCCTGGCGCCCACTCGCGAACTGTGCAGACAGATCGAGCTCGTTCTCGCCAAGATTCTTCCGCCATACCTGGTCAGCACGACAGTCATTGGTGGTGAAAGCAAGAAGTCGGAGAAAAGCCGTCTGAGGAAAGGAGTCAACATCCTCATCGCGACCCCCGGTCGCTTGAGCGATCACCTGCAAAACACCAAGAGTCTCGACGTCGGCACGGTGAGGTGGCTGGTTCTCGACGAAGGAGATCGTCTGATGGAGATGGGTTTCGAGGCAGAGCTGCGGATCATCGTTAGCAAGATCCGCGAGGGTGGTCTCTCGGACACGACCGCCAACGGCGTCTCCTTGGCCAGCCTTCCCCAGCGTCGCGTTACAGTCCTCTGCTCGGCCACCATGAAGATGAACGTGCAGAAGCTCGGCGAGATCAGTCTGGAGGATGCCGTGCACATCACGACGTCAGAAGAGGAGCAGGTCGAGGGTGAGGAGGTCAAGTTCGAGGCTCCGGCACAGCTGAAGCAGAACTACGTTATCGTGCCGGCCAAGCTGCGCCTCGTCACCCTCATAGCACTGCTCAAGTCAACGTTTTCGCGCAAGGGATCGGTGATGAAGGCCATCATCTTTTTGTCTTGCGCCGACTCGGTCGACTTCCATTTCGACTTGCTGCGCCAACCGCCAGCCGACGGCGAGAAGTCATCAGAAAACCCGTCGCAAACAGCAAATACTGTGGCACCCGCCGCATACATCACCTCGCCCGCCAACACCAACATCGTCCTCCACAGATTGCACGGTTCCCTGGCCCAGCCCGTAAGAACAGCCACCCTGGCGTCGTACAGCAACTGCAAAGACCCGGCAGTACTCATCACGACCGATATCGCGTCCCGTGGTCTCGATGTGCCCTCCGTCGAACTTGTTGTCGAATATGACCCCGCCTTCAGCGCTGCCGACCACGTCCACCGCATCGGTCGTACGGCCCGTGCCGGTCGTCCCGGAAAGGCGGTTCTGTTCCTCATGCCCGGTTGCGAAGAAGGCTACATCGAGCACCTCAAGGCCAAGAACGCCAGTCCCCCCCAACCCGAGCACTACAATACCGTGTTGCACCGCGGCCTGTCGTCGGCGTTGGAATTCCCTGTCGAGACAGACGCCAAACCCCTCGCGTCAACCGACAGAAGTTTCAGTGCTCGCGCCGAGAACCTCCAGCTGCACCTGGAGCAGCGTCTCCTCATTCCCTCAGCGACCACCCTCCTCGACGCGGCGCGCAAGGGTTTCCGTTCGCACGTCAGGGCGTACGCCACGCACATCAAGGAGGAGCGCGTTTACTTCGACATTACCGAGCTCCATCTTGGTCACTTGGCGAAGGCATATGGCCTGCGCGAAGCGCCCTCGGGAGTCGGACGCGGTGGCCACGACAGCAAGAAGGCGGTCATGAAGCAGAAGGCAGCAGGCAAGCGCGGCGACAGGAAGTCTTCGGGCAACGCCATGGAGGACATTGACACCGGCGGAGGCGATGCCACCAGCGAAATGGAGAGGAGGATGAAGATGAAGATGAGGTCTGTGATGAACGCGGCTAGCGAATTCAACCTGGGTTAAGGGGGGTAATATCCTGTGGGTTTGGGAAACGGGTTATAGATAAAAATGTCATTGTCATAGCGATTAAATAGTCAGATCCCAAACTGGGTAATTTTATTTGTCTCATCATACCCTCTCCCCGGCGCCTTCCTGAAATGTCGTGAGGGATCCTGCCGCCAGTGAAACACGCCGAGTCTAAACCGTATAATGCAACAAAGCGGGCGAAATTTAGCTGCCCACCTAATTGTTAGTGCATCTCACCGAGGCGTCTACCTAATCCCGTCTCATCACGACGGTTTCCGTGGCGATGCCTGGAAGGCTACCGACTTGATCGGAAACGACTCGGATGATTGAAAGGTGATCGGAGAAAACCCGTATAATGACACCAGCCGGCAGAATTCTCGACCGCATCTCCCACCGCGAACGAAAGGCCCCCGTTCAATCATGACGCGACGACTCCCTTGGAGACGCGACGATGACGCCCCGGCGACAACGCCGGTGAAGAGGAGGACGCCAGCCGGTACTACCACACCGCGCAGAGTCGGCACGCCTCAGCGAGCGACGCCGAAGCCGAAGCCGACGCCTACAGTCATCAATCAATCGAATCCCCGTCCGGCCAGGTCGAACGGCTTCCTAGATGGTACGCGCTCACGACTCAACGCATATCTCATTCGGGAGTCTAATTGGATTCACAGGCAGAACCCCATCGACATCGCCGCCTCCCCAGCCCCTTCCAGAAACGTCAGTCTCCCTTTGTCTTTTTTGTACCTCTGACAACGCGATGCTGACCCTCAACAGCCCCATAGAAGAAGGCCTGGACGACGACGACAGGTACCGCATGGTCGAGGACGAGCTGGCCGCCGTCGCGGGCCGCTTCACGGCGCACCTGCACGCGGCGGAGTACCAGCGCCTCCAGACGCACGCGCGCTCGCAGAACGCCGAGACCATCAAGAGCATCTCGCGCCCCGTCGTCGGCTCGCTCACGGAGCTCGCGCGCCGCCGCCAGGAGGAGCTGCTCCGTAGGAAGATGCAGCGCGAGGCGCTGCGCCGGGCCAAGGCCGCGGCCGGCAGGGACGACGCGGAGAGCGGGGATGACGCCGCCGCGCCGCCGTGGCACGGCACGTCGCTGCAGGGACTCATGCGCGGGCCTAAGAAGAGCGAGGTCCCGCTCGCGGCGCTGACGAGGAGCGGGAGCGGGTGCGGGACGGGGGCTGTGTTTGGCGGGGTTGTGAAGAGCCGTGGCAAGAGGCCGGCGCCGGTGTCGATGCGCAAGGAGGTGATTGAGGAGGAGACGGAGACAGAGACCGAGACGGAGGACGATAGTGATGATCTTGGCGGTCCGGTAAGGGCGCCTGTTAGACGGCATGTTGCGCCTGTCACCGTCGCCCCGAAGCCCGTCCCGAGGGAACCGATTCGATCCCCGACGATAACTTCAAGAGCCAGCACCGGTACGACGCTAGCGACAAGCACGAAGACGGCATCGCATACGAGGACAAGCTCCGTCACGGAACCAAAGGCAATCTCTTCGAAGAGTTCAGCAGCTCCTGCAGGCACTGGGGCTGCAAACATCGACGACGACGACGACGACGAGGACTTGTTTACGAGCTTCAAGAATCGCAGAGCCAGGACAAGGGAGCGAACGGTGGTCAAGAAGAAGGACCCCTCGGAACAGAAGCCCGTAGATATTATTCCGTCGTTCATCTGAGGATGCTTGCTCTCTAGCAAGGCGGCCTGACGGTTGGCAATATTCGATGGCCACCGACTGGTCAGTAATACCGGATGACTATCGGTTCTATCGATCATTCAAGTCTTCATCCGGTTGTCCGCGACGCCCGTTGGCCGACCTCGTTCAACACTCCCAGTCACCGAGCTCTCGCAGATGATGCACAATACGTTCCCGAAATGATGGTCGTCGAAATGGAACTACTAGAGCTTTTAGAGCGACTGGCTCCTTCCGCACGGAACAGATACGAGCCGGAACTCATGCCCTTCAGGGTGCCATGTCGAATTGGGGACATGGGCAACTATTTCTATGCAACTTCTCATGGAGTTATTACCGTCATCTGGCTTAGCCTGACGTTCTCGAGACGGGTGGCGGATGGGCCCCTTCGCTCTGAATTGAGGACGCGAGCTCATGAGATGAGGCCACGCTCAATGGTTCAGTCAAGTTTGATCAACCATCAAACACGGGTTGTTCATTCGATAGACTGGAACTATTCCTCAACTTCCCACTGTCACCACAACTCAACAGTGATGATGTTCATCATCCGACTCCTCGACCGTGGCGACCTCGCGCTTCTCTTTCCGCCCGAAGATGTCCCGGACGCTGAGGTTCTTGATGAGGTTGGTACCGTCCACCGCCAGAGCTGAGAGGACATGAGCGGTAGTCTGCAGAAACTTGAGGTTAGCGAACTAGTTGAGCCATCGCAGCAGTGGCAAAGGACCTCTGCAAACTCACCTTTGCGTTGACCGTCAGCTGGTCAATATTCGGGTTCGTGATATCGTCACACTCCAGGTGGTAGCACGGGTCCTGCGCCGATCCGGTGCCGGTATGGAGTCCGCCGATGGGCTTGTTCAGCACCTGCCAGAACGAGGCGTAGTCGCTCCCGTTAGTGAATCGGGCGGCCGTGACGTTCACGCCCTTAGCGGCGAACTCGGCGGCGAAGAGCTCCTGGATCACCTCCGAGCCGGGCGGGGCGGCGACGCCGTACGAGGCGCCGTCGCCATCGAACACGCCGTAGTAGCCCTTGGCGACCATGTCGAAGTTGAGGTAGGCCAGGATGCGCTCGCTCTCGCCCGCCTCGAGGTTGTTGACGTAGTACCGCGACCCGAGGAGGCCCTTCTCCTCGGCACCCCACCAGGCGAAGCGGATCTTGTTGTTGACGGAGTACTTGGATAGGGCGAGGAACAACTCCAGCAGTAGAGACACGCCGGATCCTAAGGATGTTAGTTGCCTGAGTCTTGAAATGAGGGCCGGGAAGAGATATTACCGTTGTCGTTGATGCCAGGACCCCAGGCGACGCTGTCCAGATGAGCACCAAGCTAGATGTCTTTAGCAATCGACCGACTTTCACATACGGGAGTCGGAAAGACTCACGACAATGACGTTATCAGGGTCACCGCCCTCGGTCTCGGCGAAGACGTTTTGCGTCACCCTACTATCCACAAACGTGCCCTCCCAAAACGTCGTTGTCAGGATCTCGCCGGCCACCAACCGGGCCCTGAGGGGGTCCCCGATGTACTTGTTCACAAAACCCGTGGGGACGTATGTCCCGTCGTCCGCGGGACCGAGGGTCCCAGCCGTCAGGTTGAACGCAAAGTCATTAATCACGATGACAGCACTTGCGCCGGCCGCGGCCGCAGGCTTCATCACGCCGGCGTGAAACCCGTCGCGGAAACCCGGGCACAGCGCCTCGCGCACGAGGACGATCTTTCCGGCGGCGTCGATGCCCGCGTACGACGCCGCGTCGCAGGCGGCCGCGCCCTCGGGCCCGGCGACCAGCTCCGCGGTGATGCCACCGTCCGGCGTCGCGGGGGACTGCGACAGGCCGTAGGCGGGGAGAGTCTCGCCGTTGACGGTCAGGTTGGCGCGGATCTCGCTGCTGAAGACGGCGGGGAAATCCTGCTTCCAGACCTTGGCGCCCCCCGCGGCGGCGCCTGAGATGCGGTCCCAGACGAAGTCGACGGAGGCCGCGTAGCCCGGGTAGCCGAAGGCGCGGTTCCCGCCGTTGGCGGTCGCGATGTTGTTTAGCCGGACGAGGTTGGCTTCGAGGCTGTTGAGGGGTTCCTATTAGTATACGGATGAATTTTGTTTGGTCATGAAAGGTATCCTACTTTTCCTTGGTAATTTGCTCCTGGAAACTGGCAGAGTCGACGAGCGGCTTTTGTGCCTGCCGCTCGTCAACGGCGCAGGCGCCCAGGACTGCCCAGGAGAGCACGTTGGTTGCCGCCAGGAACTTCATCTCGTCGGCTCTAGAGTCACCACGAATGAATGAAAACTCGACTTCAGAGGATCATCGAGAAGTCGTCGGCCCCGAGCGAGGGACCTGGGTTTTTAAACGCCGTATCTCGGCGGTTGCATGGCATCATCTTCTGTTTACAGTGGGACCCCCCTGGACGGCGGTGTCGAAGGATGAGGAAGGTCGCAGTGAAGGGTGCGGAATCTAATCCCGATGTTTACGGCAACACCGCAGGGCTCCCCCACTTGCATGGCAATGCCAAGGTGCTAGATATCGTATCCGGCATGGGAGTAAGGAAAGTTGGAAATGGAGAAGGAAAGACTCTCGGGCGCGTTCGCCGCAATGCAGAAACTGAACTGACGGAGAACCTCTATTTGGCGGGGCATGAGAGTGATCTCCCGGCGGGAGGGCGGGTCTATCCGCCAAGGGTTGCACGTTGCGGATGGGAGATTAGCCCACTGCTACTGCTGTCTTCGCTTCCGTCCATCCTCCTCGTTTCTGCCCGTCCCTATTGTTTCTGTCCATCCTTGTGGTTTCTGTTTATCCTTGTCATTTCTAAGTATGCTTGTCGCTTCGTCTGCTGTCGTTATACTGTATACTAGGTATTGAGAGGATATGGAATACTCAACCTGGAGTTGCGGACGCAGTTTAACCGACTCCGGGCAGGGTTTTCTTTCTAGTTTCCAGCCCTTTTCTTCAACTCTTGTGTCTCAATACTCTCGAGACTCAAAGTCCCGTCATGCCATTCTGCTTTAAGTCGCCCATGACTGCGACCCTATTCGAGCAAGCGTCTTAACGCAAGCAACGGAACCCCGGTCAACAAACCGTGTTTTCAAGTGGGGAAATATCACCTCTGCCTAGGATAAGATGTTTTAAACGACATTTGAAATCAATCAACAATCCTGCCGTGCCGCTAAAGTTTTCTCTCTGTGTCTCTCCTTAGTGAATCAACCAACGTTCTTCATCGTCTCGAGAAGCATACTCAACTTCGACACTGATGAAACAACGAAAACCAAACGTTGCTTGTTTCGTTCGTCAGGAACACGAGAAACCATGATTGACCCGTCCGAGTCAATCGTGGAATACTCACAGTCTCTCCAGGGTTCCAGAAGCAAGCGGCCCGGCACAGCAGACCATGGCGACCTCTCCTCTATCTCATTGCCGATAGTTGTACCAAGCGCGCAAAGTCCCAATGGCTGCTCACACGCCAAGTTCTTCCGGCTTGCCGGACGCCCCAAGCTTCACGTCTTCAGAGAGACCGAGATCACTCATACCTGGGATAGCGAGAACGTCGCCGGAAAGGACGGGGCCTATGCTAGTCGATGGAGTGCGTTGAAAGAGACTCTCACCGTGGATTACCAATGCAGCGGATAAGACCTTTTCATCCTGAAGAACCACCCCGAGGTTTTCAGCCGCGGTCGGCCGATCTTTTTCCATGATCTTGAGCCTGGGACTGTGATCGTTTGTAAGTACGTCAACACCCAAGGTCATTGCAACACTACGGACCCGACGAGCTATCTCTCGCCGCTGCTCACGGGGGCCCTCGTTCTCTCACACCCGAGTATCCGAAGCTTGCTGTGTTTCCCAGCTTTCCTTGGACTCGGCGTTCAGGAATCTAAGCCAACCGAGAACGGCGCTACTCTCTATTACCCGTTCACATTGCTGGACTTGGGGATTGATGGAAACTTGGTCGACTGTTGGGCATGGTCTTGCTCCTAAGAGCAATTTGAATGGTCTCAAACGACCAAGCATTTGACTATACCCTGGGACTCGAGCCGGACCCAATTGTGCAACCTGACACCAGCCTTAACGTCTTTCACCTTGTTATGATGTCCACGACTCTTCTCATACAAACAGGTAGGTGGTGCTTCTGTCAAAAGGGGATCAAGATTTGAATACAAACAAGAACCGGTCACTGACGTGAAACAAATGATCAGAGATACGCTTCAGGGAAACGGATGCTTTTCAAGTACCTAGACAACAGACTCTTCGAAGCCCTCCTGAACCGCTTCACCGACAGAAGGCTCCTCGAGGCCGCCGAAACGCATTCAGGAAACACACCACTTCACTATGCAGTGGGGAACATTGTAGCCGCCATTCGATTAGTAGAACTCGGCGTTAGAGTCGATACTGCGAATGGAAGTGGAAACACTCCAATCGATCTGGCCTCCAAAGAAGTCTTGAATCGGCTTCGACTAAAGGACCTGGGCCAAACTACGTAGTGCCCAGAGAACAAGAAGGATACTGTATCAGCCCAAAGGAGTGGGCGAAGGCTCTAGAAGCTATTTAACAAGGCGCCAATACCAAAGCTCTACCCACAACCCCCTCGTGTCTACACAGGCACTTTAGCCCCCCCCCCCTAGCTTTTCCCTACATGACAGTACATGATCCTTTGAGTTCTTCTGGGACCTCAAGTCCAGTCTTGCTGATCGAATGCGCCAGAGGGTCCATATACTCTTTGTAAAATAAGAAATCAGTTGTTACAGGCTGCGCCTGATCGGAGTATGGGCTAACGCCGATACCGACTTGTGGAGTCGAGGACCGACTAGTGGGGAACTCACGTTCCTATTTCTTACGCCTGCAACGCAGAACCCAATGTCTGTCTTTCTTCCTTTCTTTTCCAAGTCAGAACATAGACAGCAATTGACCATTGTTCCTCGTGTGACACGACCCTTTGGCCCTTCACATCAGTCCAGTACACGTACTGGCCTTTAGCCGCCTTGGTGAATGCCTGCGTGACTTCCGAGTCCTCGTTCGTCATTGCGAGTCGAGCGAGACTGAATCGCTTTTCTATGATCGATTTCTTCAGTCGTGAGTAGAGATCCATAACAAATTTGTGCCCTTTGTCGTACAACATGTTTTCTGCCTCCGTCATAACTGTGTAGAGGCTCTCTATCAGGTATGGGAAGTTTGTGGAGGAAAGGGATCGCACGCCGTGGACGTCGTCCCAGATGTCGATCTTGGCAGCCTCCAAGTCCTCGAGGATAGTCTCCAGCTTACTGAAACCGTCCCTCGTTAGCTCCTCGTCGGCTCCTTTCGGCGCGCGGTTGCTGTGCAGCATGGAGAGTGAGTAGACCATCTGCTTCAAACCCGTCTCGAAGTACGACATTGGCTGCATCGTCCGAGCCCGCGGGTCTTGCCACCCCGCGGCGAAGAGGTGTCCGAGCAGCGGCGTGGGAAGGAGCTTGTGCTCCCCGGTCTTGGCGTCGAACTTCAGAGCCGTACGGCTCAGCCGGATAGCGGCGATGGCCGACCTTTGTCTTGGCCCTGCTGAGTCGACTGGCTCGGACCTCAGAGCCTGAACCTCCCCACACATCAAAGTCTTCGAGCGATTCCCATACCTCTTCAAACCAATGCGGCATCTCATTTCCCTCTCCAAATAAGGCCCTTTGATACAGGGCGCGAATCCGGTGGCAGGACGGCAGGCCAGCATACTCTTCGTCTTCGAAGTATCCCTGACAACCCAACAGGAGCTCAATGTGCGCCACCATGGTTGGCTCGGGGAGGAGGTCGAGTAGCCGCATGCCGGTCGAGTAGGTGATTTGTAAAGCTTCCGCTAGACCGACACCGCACATGAAGTAGCTATATTTCCACACCGCGTTCCGACCGAGGTGGGAAAACAGAGATGGCGGCGTCGGTGCGTCTTCAACCACGGCAGTGGGTTGTCCTAGGCGGGCTGAGAGGTAATCCGCAGCCCAGACGATGTTGTTCTCGACGGCGGTTTGATACTCCAAGTCTGCCCCCTTCGTGGTTCTGGTATAGATGTTTATAAAATCTTTGAGAGATTGGCTGGCGGAGAGATAACCATTCAAGTAGCAACCTTCGACGCACCTTTCGTCCTCAGCAAAGGTTTTAGCAGGATGATCGAAAAGAAAAGCATGGATTTCGCCCAGGGGAGTGCGAGAATCGCACGGGGCGGCAAAACTGTGAGTCCCATGGGGACAGAGCATCCAGCCAAACTGAGCGATCGTGGTGGCGTCGACGATGCATTGAAGTTGAAAGACGTGATGAGGAAGAATCATCCGTAGAAAATCCACGCCTGACTTCTGCGTGACTAGCGAGTTGACGAAGGCCGCAAACTCAGTCATGCCGAGAAGCCGTCGTTCGGAACCAGTGGGACCTTCGGGAGACCAGTCGACGGGTTCGGAGAAGCACCTGTTGCTGCCCCTGTTTCTGTTCCAAGGCGCTGTACTCATTTACGAGCTCGTACAGGTAACTGATCGTGTAGACCCTGCGCCACTTGATTCTCTCCTCTTTGGTTGCGTCCTCCAGGCTGAACTCTGGGTCCCAGTTGCCGAGCCTGGCCCTCATAGCCTTCGTCGGCCTGCCGTTGCGACTCTTCTGGAAGTCCGTGACGAAATCGACCAGGTCTTGGTACGCGTAGAGCAGGAGTTTCTCTCTCACGTCGACCTCGCAGTTGGGGCAGTCCTTGAGGGGCTTGGCCGCTGCTTTCGCCTCGGTCAACTGTTGGAAACGGTCGGGGTTGCCTCTTGTGAGGGTACTGGAGATACTTTCGTAGCATTCATAACCAGGGAAGTCGACCAACACCTCTTCCCCAGTGGCTGACCTCGATATCGCGGTCCAGGGTGGCGACGTGGGATACTGCCCCAGCGACAACCATGGGGGCGCCTTCGGCCGCGACTTCGTGCCAGAGGTTCATCAGATAGTGTCGCATCTGCGACAGTTCCGCTGTGATGGTCAAAATCGCCATGGTGTAATTCGTCATGAGATCGCCGTCGTCCTCGAGAAGGCGGTAGCTCTTTGGAGACATCTCGTTCGGATTGATATCCGCCTTGGCACGCGTCTTGACCTCCGTCTTCTGGGCCTTGCGGGTCTTCTTGGCTTTCTTCCCTTTGCCCTTCTTTTTGTTGTTGCCCGATTTCTTCTTCTGCTCGGTCTCGGGTTCAGAAGCCTCGCTCTCGGTCTCTTCCTCTTCCTGCGGCTCGGACGGAGCATCATCGGCGAATCTCAGCGAGGCAAATCTGTTGCTGAAGATGATGCCCTTGATCTCTTCGATTTGCTCCGAGTCGGAACTTGATCGCTTTGATGTTGGCGACTTTGACGTTGTCCGCTTTGATGCCACGTCGTTGGCCTCCATCTGTTTGTCCCACCAGCTGATTCCGCCCAGGATAGAGAAGATCTCCATCAGAGAGTCGATGAAGTGTCGATGAAGTGTCGATGAAGTGTCGATGAAGTGTCGATGAAGTGTCGATGAAGTGTCGATGAAATGTCGATGAAATGTCGATGAAGTGTCGATGAAGTGTCGATGAAGTGTCGATGTGTGGAGTTGCTCTTCCCAATCTCCTGGTCGGGAAATATGGAAGCGTAATCCATGAATGCGGCGTCGTGACTGCTTCGCACTCGGATGATGGACATCAATAATTTGTAGATGCTGCTCGAGACCGGCGCTCCGTGGTCCGCGATGAGGCTGGCCATGGACACAAGACCGGCGACGTTGGTCTCTCCGGAGGGGCTCACACCCCGGGGCAGATCTGAGCCGCCTTCATCAGCAGAGCGCGTTTTCAAGATGAGTTTTGCCGTTTTCCACATCCATTCAACAAGACGCTGAGTGTCCTGCTTGTAGCCGACATAAGAGTCTCGAGTCGCTATGGGCACTTCGCTTAGCCCCCACCCCAGGGTGAGGCACATGGGCGTGGGCATGAGCTGTCATAACTGGTGTCTGTAATAAGTATTAGTTGTCACGGGCTACGGCCGTGGTATGGCTTCGGCGATGCCCTCGCCGTAGAAAGTTCCACAATATTCTCATGACTTC